>JABVXV010000269.1:0-87733 GCA_013365325.1 Dipetalonema caudispina | reverse complement strand
CAACAAGTTGCAGTGCAAAATATCTCTCATGAAACTGTATAATCTTGCGAAAAATAGGTTTATTTCAGAACTGAATTAATAATACTATCCAAGCTTAAATTCGCTAAGCATTCTATTTTTAGTATTCGCTCGTATTATTAGATAGAAAATGGATTTTTCTTTTGTGAAATGTCGACTATCCGAATATTGTTTTTGCGATTCGAAAACCGGCATTAATGTTTTGAAACAATTTTCATGGAACAGATACTATTACATCTAATGCGTTGTTTATTGATATAATACCAAAGAAGTACAATAGTATGAAAAATGAAATAAAGATTTATAAACAATAAATAACCTTATGTTCAAACAGAAAACTCATTGCTAGTGATAATTGACATCACTTTTTCTTGTTCCCAATTTTTGTATATCGTATTATCGGTCTAAACATTGTTATACACAAAGCATTTAAAATAATGACAAATAATACACATAGGTTTGCAGAATGTTGCGGTTTATAATTAGATTAGAATGTAATAAAATAATGAAACATTGTCAATGTCATAATTATTCATTTATCTATCTCTTTCAATTTGTTTCTTATCTAACTATCTAAGAATTAATGCTTAAGATATATTCAATAGAAAAATAAAAATAGCGAAAGGTATGCTGTAATGTAATAAATAAATTCAGTGCAAGAATATATAAAATTCAATTCTAAAAACTGAAGAATAACATTGATACCTCGAGTGCATAAAATAAACAGATTTTTAAATTTTTAATAGGATAAAATGAAAATTTCACAACACCAAAACAATCAATAATATTAAATTCCATCACTATATACCATTTTCTTAAATTAACGTAAATATGAATACTAAATAAAAAAATTTTCGTATTTCTTCCCTTTGGGTAAAAGAAATTAATTTATCATACAATAATACTTTACAAAAAAAGGAAAAAAAAATATAATAACATGGAAAAATACACAAAAATACATCGCTTGACATATATGAATTTGTGTTGTGATTATTTAAATAGATCATATGATATGATCAGTTATAGTACTTGTAATTTTAAATGAATTGAAATACAACACATAAAAAATATAGAGCCCAAAGAAGAAATGATTGAGTGAAACAATGTATCCATTTCATGTGCTGAGAAATAATAATAACAATTTGGTATCTCCAAGATTTCTTGGTTATTGACAACTATAGCCAATCAACATGCTTTATCTAAGAGTTAAAATTATTGCTTAACGCACCTGATCAGTAAGACTTACATCAATTTCAACTGTGAAGAATGGGCCTTTTAGGCCTTCTTCAAACATTAAACAGCAAAACTATTGCTGTTTAAAAGAAAACATGTATTTGCAATCAAGTAAAATATGCTTTGATGTTGATTAATGATCAAATTTCTAGCTGAGAAAGATTACTCACTTGTAGCACTAAATAATTAATTATTCGGCTAATCACGAATGCAAATGCAATTATTTGTAGTGTAGTCTTTTTATTTTTTAAAAAAAGGTAATGCTACTTATCTTTGAAAATTTTAAATTGTTGTTAGAAAATTAAATTTACATTAAATTCTAAATGATTTTTTTGCGTGTAAAAATTCAATGAAGGAATATAAGACGAGGAAAGAATGAATATTCTTTTTTTTTATCTTTAAAGCTATAATGACATCCGTTTGTTGACACTATTAGTACTTCATATTATTATTACTACTGTTGCTTTTATTAAGTCCGACGCAAAAAATGACAAGTATTACTTTAGCTAAGAAAAGATTACTTCATGATTTATATTTATATAAACAAAAAAGACATATTTTTAAACTTTAGTTATAGGAATCAATAATCAAATATTTGTGAACAATATATATTATCAGAATGATGAATAATAATATTGTCATAAATTATGCACATATTTGTCTATGCACATTTTTTATTACTCAAATGTTTATGCATTTGCAATGACGATATATTAAAATACTGCCTGAATTCTTGTGACAATTAGATGACTTTTCCGTTTTGTTTACAATCGTGTAAGCTTTTCTATCATTCGTAATTTCCTGCAACTTCATTCCTATCCCAGTAATGTTTTTCAAATTGAAACTGGAAAAAAAGAATAAACAATTTTTTATTTTTATTCATTTCTTGTATCGAATTTATAAATATGCATATACAATCATTACATCACTTTTCATTCCTTACTTTGCTCTTTTTTGTTCTGAAAATATCTACGATAATTTTCACAACAATATTTATCCATTCAAAGCCTAATTATAATTGTTCACATCGTTAAAAATATTCCATTTAAGCAAGTTTTATGATGAATCTATGCTTAAAATCATTAAGACTTTCATCCATTAATCTATTAATGACTTCTTTATACTGCCAACTATAATATATATTTCCTTGTTCGCATCAAATTGTTCTATTACAACATTTTAACTAACAGTCAGCTGACATTCTAATTACTGCCCTATCGGTTTAACTTAACATTTCGTCTATTAATTCAGTTGCTTAAAGTAGAGAAGGAATATTTACCTTCAATACTTCACTCTTAGGTTATCATTCTTTAGTACAAGCTTGCAGTGATTAACAATGGATTAATCTGAAATGGATAAATGAATTCGATCCTGGCGAAAAAATGATAATAGTATTAGTGGTCATAATAGGGTCTGTATGGCATTTGATCACATTTCCTTTTTTGTGGTATTTTTTGCAACGATTTTCGGTATGATTCCATGCTATCCAAGACAAGAAATATGCATATCACAGGGGTAAGTCAATTTTTCATTTTTGTGAAATTTTATGGGAAATTATCACCAGAAAAAAAACCAAATTTGAATTGAATTTAAAAAAATAAAAAAAAATTTTAGCAACTAACAAATTTCCTTTTACTTAACACTTTCCTCTCTTCCTCAAACAGTTATTTGTCCTTTTCGAGAAGTAAATGATAGCAGTTATCAGTTTTCTTTCCTTAGATATCTCTATATGGGATGATTAGCATGGGTTATTGACAGATTAAATCGAATTACAATGACAGCTATCCAGCTCAGAAACTAATTAGCCAGGAAAAAGCGACTTCCTATTTCAGCGAATAGTCTGAATTGAATAAAATGATTAACCTATTTTATGTCAAATTCTTTAATATATATATATATATATATATATATATATATATATATATATATATATATATATATATATATATATATATATATATATATATAATCTCTTTTCTTTTATTTACACAGAAATTCTCTTTTTTGTTAAATTTTCCGAATTTAGCATAGAAGAACAACAACGAAACACCCACTTCGTGCCAAACTTTTAATTCTTGAATTCCGGCAAATTTTTAGTCCCTTGATAAAACACATCCAACGTTAAAAAACTTCGAATAAAATCTGAATCGAAATTTCGTATTTAATTTGACTGCCACTAGTCTCACTTGGAATTTCTTGTTTCCATCTTTTGGAAATAAGATCCTTTTCAGTTAATTCCTTCCGGCTTATCAGTCGATATCTTTGGAATTCTGACAAAATCTTTCGAGTATTGCGATTTAACAGTATAAAGCCTTTTTTTTCGAAGCAATTATCAGAAAGAAACAAAGGATTACAATGAATTCTATTTGATTGAACGTTTAGTCCGAAACCCTTTTGTGTTTATTGTTCAGCTATTCGGGTATAAAACTGCAATATATATTACAGTTGATTCAGCTGAAAATTAACTCCTGAATTAAGAATTTCTCAATTATAATTTAAAAGTTTGTTAAACTAATGTAAGTATATTGGCGGGTATGAAACGGAAGGCCCAAAAATCTCTTCAAATAGGTAAAAAAGCTTAAAAAAAATACAATTATTTAGTCTTGAATAGTTCAACCAACTATGCAAACTTCATTGAATTCATAAATCTGTGCTATTTATTCATGACTTTCTGCTAATCATGTACATGTTATATTGTGATTTAAAAGAGAACAACTCGAAATCACAACAGATATTAAGAAATGAAATGGAAATTTATACTACGTCAACTTCCATTGAGCGATAATTAGAATTTCTAACTAATCAAGCTTAAACGTTCCTCTCATATTTTTATTTCTTGCAGAAAAAAAAAAAAGGAATTTCAGCTGTCCCGAAGAAACTGATTATGTATACTACACATGCTGTGATGACCAGTGTTGTCAACAATGGCAAATATGGATTGTGTGAGTTTAGAGATTCCGATTTCTTAGTTTTTCATTTTCGAATGAAATCTCGAATCTGTTTAAAAGTATAATAAGAGATGAAATGTATACTTGTAAAGAAAAAATGTAGAAGTATCCAAAGCAAGTCTTAGAGTGATAATTTAAGTCTCGTTTAACACACAACGATTTCTGATCAATACAAGTTAACTCTCACGTACGTACGTCCAAAGAGCTTCAGAAATGATTCATCCCAATCAAACATTTTTTGCAGCTAGCAGGATTAGAAGAGAAAAAAACTATAATTCCAGGCCTGCTCTATTCGCATCAGCCGCTTTTACCTTGGGTGCGTTCTTCGCATTGTGCTTTCAATGTCGTTGACCGTTATGATTAATATATGAATTGAGTGGAAGGAGTAGAATTGAACAGAATATGCCGAAAGTTTTCCATTTCGATTAATAGTAAACAATTTAAGAGGTTTGTAGACAAAATCGAATAAACGAGCGAATGAAATAAGACAAACTTGCGGGTATTGTTTCTATTCACAACTGTTGTGTGCTAGCCAAATTTCACCATATGAATAAAATAATAAAATAAGATAAACAAATAAAGAGGACAAGAAGAATTAACAAGACAACGTGAAGCAATCCCCTTTCATATTTGGCAAAACAACCGTACATAAAAATCCCAGAATTTGAGAACTCGAAATCTTGGAAAACCGAAATCATTCTAAAAAAATTACCATTGATGAACAAGAAAAAAACAAGATCAACACTTCCTTTTTTCCATATATTTTGAATCAATACAGCAAATGCAGCAACCAACCAAGCAACAATTTCCATATAAAGTTTTGAAATTCACTCGAAAAATGGAGCTAGAAAATTTACCGAAAAAAAGAACACATTTTAGGATAAGAAATCACTGAAATTCGTATTCTGTAATATGTCATCAAATGAGTTGGGTAACAGTGACTGCTGCTGCTGTCCCAAATAGTAACCACGTACTGTCGATTCCTTAAAATTCAAAAACAGGTAAACAGTTTGCATCTTATACATCGTATGAATCTATTTTTAATACTAACAGATACAGCACAGTTATGTCAAATTACTTTTATGAACTAACAAGCATGGACTAAGCATTCCAAGTTTTAAAACCAATGTTATCGCCAACATTTATAGAAGTTAGCTTGCTTACACCTAATGGAAAGATTGCTTCATCGTTTCATCTCGATGGAGCATCCAGTTTGAAATTTCTGGCGAAAGCTTAATTTACCATTATGGACTAATTTGATAACTAAAATACTAAACAACTAAGTAAACTGGAAACTCTATGTTTAAATTCCTTATTTTAACTCTGAAATTCAGTTGTAAATAATTATATCCCTTGCTTATTGATTTATCCATTTATCGCTTTATGTTTTGCAATTTTTCTATTAAATCATTTAATACCTTGGATTTCATCAGAAAGTTTTTAAAGCACTCAGTTATTTAAAAAAATCTGACAATCTTGAAGATAAAAAGTTTACCCAAGTTTCAAGGAAATCTGTCACCGTTCGTAGACCCGGTCGAGCTAAACGTTCGTGTATCACATTTTGTAAATCATCAAAGAAAAACGAATCTAAACAAGCAGAATTCAATTTTTCTTTTGAATAATAAAATGAAATAGTAGCTTTACAGAAATGAAGACCAAACGGTCCAATCAACGAAGCTTTATGTGGGTTTTAATGAAAAGAAATCGAATCTGATTTACAGAAATGGCATAAAAATAGTCCATTTATTTATAAAACATTTTTTTCGAAAAACTAATTAAGATTTAGCTATGGATTTCTACTTGAATTTTTTCCGGAATGAAATTATTTATATCAAAACCACTGCAACAGTAAAGTGACAAACCTAAATCTAGCGCAGCACGACCCACTAGGACTTCACCATTGGGATATGTTTTCGGTATAATTAACTGTAGCGGTGGCACATTGTGTGAGGCTTAAAAACAGTCGTTTCTGAACTCAAATATTTAAATTTTCAGATCGCAGAAATTGCTGGAAATCTTTTTAACAATTGCACTAAATCATTTCATATTAGTCTCTTCGATTCAATAGCTATATAATAGTCGAAACTATTGGCGTTATTTACATAATCTTCCAAAAAAAATTTTTTCTATAAAAAAACTTACTTAATGAAAATTTAACGATAACAGAATGAGAATCAGTTATTTGTTCAACATTAGAATCGGCTAAAATACGATCTCCAAATGCCAGCAATTCTTGACGTACCACCTCCGGCAACTGACCCTCTATCTGCAAGTAAAATGAATTACAATTTTTATAATTTCAAATATGACATAACTATAACGATTCCGACTCAAAATTTCTCACAAGAGACGTAAAAGCAATCGGGAGTACATTTTAAAGCAATATATACAGCCATTTTACAGAACAAACGGTTCACTAATATAATAATTGATAAAAACTGCTTTAAAAATGTATTAAATATTTGATTCATTTTTGAAGTGAACCTGTGAAGATGTGCTATTTGGTATTGCTTCTACAGGAGTTGGCAAGAAATCATCCATAACATAGAGATCTTCAACTCCACTGCAATCGGTTGTTGGCGCACGATTTGCTTCTGAGAATGGTGGTAAAGCTGCTGCTGCTGCTACTGTTGTTGTTGCCTGCTGCTGAAGATTGTCGAAATTATGATATGCTCTAATCTTTTATACGACATTTTACACATTTTCAATCTCATGAAATTTAATGCATGAATGGTAAATGTTTTGATTTCACAAACTAAAAATACGCAAAATTACAAAAAATAAAAAAAAATAAAAAAATTAAATAAACTATTAGAACTAATACAGTGAACCTTCCTAAAGCGAGAATATAACTAGATATATTAATGGAAGATTAAACTATATCCGGAGCAGTTACATTATCTTATTAGCTTAAAAATGGAGAAACATATTAAAATTCTGGATAACTGGTATTTGATAAATGAACTGGAAATTCATTTTTTCCAAGACTCGAAAAAAAATTGTAGTTGTAAAAACACTAACCGCCCTGGATAAACCATGATGCAGCACTACCGATTGCACCTGTGTACTAGAACGTAATCCAGCATTTGGATTTGGATAGGGTGAATGACGTTGATAAGTATGTTCAACTGAATGTCTTGCAACCTGTTGACCACCAGTCGTTTGCAACGATATTGGTGACTGTATAAGAGTACTTCGCGCTGGACAAAGAGCCACTGGAACTGATGATGGAACCATACTAGGCAACACTTGCGATGATGCTTGCTGCTGTTGTTGCTGTGATCGACTGGATGGCATTGGCCAATGTCCCGTGGATGGTACACCAGTATTCGTTTGTACACGATCAGCGTATCCGACCTGTGTTTCATTATTTAATAAAACCGCATTTACTGCATCCACCAGTGGCTGTGGTTGTAATGTTCCAGCATTCAACGAAGCTTGCTAAAAAAAAGAAGAGTATTTATATATTTGTTGATCCATCCAAATAATTTTGCAATCCAATAATGTCAAGACAGTAGCTCTACGTTTAGAAAATTAGAAACTAAAAAGTTACTGGGGTATGGTAAAAATAATAAAGAAGCTTAGAGCAATTTTAGGCGTGCAATGTTCGATGTTATGCTGATCAACTGATTAATTTTAACTTTAAGTCCCGTAAACTTTTTGGACTTTCTATAAGGTATTACTAATAGCATATTTCGCTATTAACCGGTGAATGAATTACAGATTTTTAAATCAAATCACTTACCAGAAACTGCTGCTTTTTGTATATCCATGTTTCTATTTGCAAAAGATATTCCAATGACACCCGTCTGCAAATAATAATAAAAACTTGGTTAAGAGTGGCATTTTTCATAAAAAGATGTGTAACTAGTTCGGCAGTAGTGGAACTTAAGAAAAGTAATAATTAAATGCAGATCTTACTAATCTGCATTTAATTATTATATATATTTGCAGTAAATCAGCTACATAAAAAAATGGGGCAAAGATAAAGCTAAAATGAGCAACACTGTTTCACTTTTCGAAGTATATGAATGAATGAAGGAAGAAATTCACAGAAAATGTGAGAGCTAAATTTTAGAAGCATAGAAAGGGAAGCATTTAAACGAATAAGACAAATATTTGCGGTGATGGGGGTAGTAATTTATTAAATTTCGAATGAAACTTTAAATACTAGCACACATACGATTTGCCATCAATAACGTTGCACATTGTATCAAATTTACTTGCGGCAATTTCGTTGCCTTCCAATCGGCATTGTTGCGCACGTGCTCGTAAACTCTCAAAGTAAGGCCTTAATGAGCGCAACTTCTCGGTATATATACGCTGCAATAGTAGGCTATATCAGAGTGGTAATTTTACCGCAAAAAAAAAAAGGACAAAATGCTAAAAAAGTACTTTAGTTGATAAAATAAAACGTTAAATTGAACATTAAAATGAAGCATATACCGAATATACGAGAGTTCTAAACTTCAATAAATTTAACACAATAGCTACGTATGTAATTATTTAGGAAAAATAAGTACATGTCATTTACAGAGAAATTTTACATAACTTTTACTTGATTAGTTCCGGCATTCTCTGTATCCATCACAATGTACTATAATATACTAAGCTGTCGAATAAAACCCACTATCCCATTTTCTGAGATTTTAGATCCACTGTCATAGATTCTAAATAACTGACCTCTTCGTTTTGTTGTATAGCATTTCCAAATGGCAAATCAGCAACATTTTGATTACCCGATCCATTCAAATGTCGTGAGGATGGTGTCGGTGACCCATAGTGGGGTGAATTGATAAGATTTTCCAAAACCGATGGTTGATGCTGTTGTTGGTGATGTGGTGAAGCATTTTGCTGTTGTGAAGGAGGAATGGATGTTCCTCGTGGCATAAACGACGAAGATGAATGGGTACGTTCGACGTACTGACCGGAACTTGCAGCACCGTAGAGACCTGTGAAGTTTACGGTGATGCATTATGTGACCAATAAAAAACTTAAAAGAAGGTTAATTTCTTACAAGTTACAAGCCAAGAGATGCTGACATTATTTCGAAAGCCCAAGTGTGACTGATATAATCTGAGGACGTGCTAAAACACAAACTGTTATAGAGAGAATAACGGAGAGTCTTGAAAACCAATTAAAATTTTGAATGCAAATACCTGGTGAGTAATAACCGCTGGCAGGAGGAACTTCACGCTTCCATACACGAGCAGACATTGAATCCGATATTGAAATTTCTGCAGCAACTGCACCATCATTACCGCCAGTTTTCGGCTCATTTTTCACACGACTATACATTTGATGATTTGGAGAGGTACTGTGTGACCCAGGAACAGAGGGGATCGGAGAAAGCATATTGTACGACGTTTGCTGGGGAACTACTGGATGTGTTACTGGAGAATGCTGCTGCATACTGGATTGTGACGGCTGCATACTACCGCCAGATAACGCACCAGGTGATGACTGCTGCGAATGCATCATTGGCGGCGGTTGACCAAGTGGCGAGGTATGGTACCTATCCTACAAAAAACAAAAAAAAAAAAAAAAAAAACTGGGCAGTTAGCTTCGTAGAAAAAAGAAGACTGAACACCAATGTCAATGCAAAAATAGTACCATAATTTATGCATTAATTTCTCAATATATTAAATATCTACTGTTTTGGTATAATTCTGCTTTTTATCAAGCGATCGAAATTTCAGCAAAGTAAACAATTAGAAAAACAGCAATCAAGTCAGATCAAACAAACAACAAAAGAGAAATTGTCAAACCTTGGAAATACACAAGTTAATTTTCGTATGCTTACCATAACCTTTTGCTGTTGCTGCTGGTGGGTAGGTTGCGGATCTGGTGGTATACCAAGACCTACGGTCCGATAGTTTTGCGATGCCGACTGAATGCGAGACGGTTGAAGAAGGGATGGCACTGTTGCTGATTTTGCTGTAAAAGGAAAAGATTACTATCAGAAAAAGTAGTCCCGATCTCCTCAAACTAAAATGCTTCAAAGCTACGACTAGATAAATAATTGCGTATTTTTGCTTGATTTAGGAATATCATCGTATTACTGACCCATTATTGTCAATTGAATAGAATTTTCTTCTTTCATGTCTATGAAACAATTTTAATCACTGATACCTAACCAGTGGATCAAGTGAAATGGCTAAATTACTATTGTACTAGATGGACCTTTTTCATCATCTGGTATGTAGTTGCGACATATATATATAAATGATTATATACATAGTTTTTCTTTTTTTCTCCGGAAATCACCTTACCCATATTATTTAACAATCCCCTTGCAACTGTCTTACTTATATTTGGCTTCCACAGCACTACTCTAATTTCGTAGGAATCATTTCATACTAAGCTTCTCCATCAGATTTTTTATATTTTATATTAACTAACAAATATCCTGAAGAATATTTTAAATCATCCCAGAATTCATGATACCAGAAATATTGGAATAACACGTGAACTACTTACAGTTACAATTGATTGCATTGATAACTTTGGCAATCGTCCGCATATATTCATCTTTACTAACGCATTTGTTGAAAACATACTCCTCCACCTATAAAATAATTTTATTTTATTTCACGCCACGCATAAGCACATTAGTAAGCAATGTAGTAAAATTTCGGAAAGTAAAATAAACTTTTCAACAGTACCACATCACATATAGTAAAGTATTGAATGTGCAATTTAACTGGATCTTTTTATTTAATAGAAGTTCATTTAATATATCTTGAAGTTCAATTAATTAGAATGTTGATGTGTAAATATAAGTCCGAATAATTAATTCGAGTTAGATCAAACTGAAGCAATAACTAACCTGTCTAGCATCACCAGGCACGGGTAAATTTGGAGCATTTTGTCGATTTCTCGCTAATTCTGGTTCTAATCGATTAATGACATGATCACGAAATCGTTGTGACGGCCAATCATCGTCCCCCATTTAGTTATCACATGACCTGCCCCTGACTCATCGGAGTCTGGTGTACCCGAATAAATCCAGTGCTTCGTGCTGCCCACCCGAACGTGTTTGCTCGATCCACACAGACCACAATACCCGATGACAAATCAATCCTGAAAAAACTTTTCACAGTTAATAAATATAAAATCATGTAATCCATAATACGTGTATACTCGCAACCAACCTATGACCCAGTACTACCTAGTTTGTGATGTAAATATTCCAGTCTTTGCAATTCTTACACATTTCTCCATTACTATTTCTGACATCATCATTGTGATAGAGGCTCACAGCTTTGGTTTTCAAATATCCGCAAAATTTCGCTGACCCTGAATGATCTTCCTCTTTCTAACTAAATATTCTCTCATAAAATTCCCCCTCCTGCTCTATAAGCATTTTTAACAAAACATAACATTTGAGTCGAAGAAAAACACACAAAAAAGAAAAAAATATATAATAAAAGTAAAATATCGTTAAGATTGTCAGTGTCATAAAATCCATTCCCAAGAATTGAATTTTATTAAAAAAAAAATTCTATCTCCTAATTTTCTTCACTGCTCTCCAACACTTTCATTCCTGTTCATAATTATTCTCACAATAAGACGAGCAGATATGACATGTAAGAATGTACCATAATTATATCTGAAAGTTATCTAAATTAAATTAAATATTATGCCTTGTCGATTGCCGTAATTTACACAATAAAACTTACTTAATCCATACAAAATACTTTGACGAAAAGAAAAACAAAAGCCATAGTACCCAAAATATCAATACATATCAAACATATTATTCATCTCGAATTCTCCTACTATTCGTATTTCCTCTATTCCATCAAAGAACTGGAGAAAAAAACTGAGGGAAAAACGGGGTGAAAATAAAAAGGGTACAAGTAATCAATAGTATTAATATGTCACAAAACAAGCCGAGAAGTTATCAGCCACTATGGAAAAAAAGAAAAAACAACGTACAATTTTATTGCAATTCTATAGAAGTAATAAAATACCGAGTTTGAAAACAAGTTCCAGATTAATTCAATTAAAAAATTAAATGCATTTCAACTTTCAAATTTCAGTTCCTTTTGATCCCAAAACAAATTCATTTTTCCAAGTCATGTTCACAAAAATACAATTCAAAATCTTAAACAAACTTCTGACCTCCTTATGTCATTCGCATTTCCCCCATTAATGATAACTCACTCTTATTGATCTGCCCGTGACAAAGTTTCCAGAAAGCAAGCCGAAACCTGTTTTGCAATTTGCGCAAATCATAATGACTAAAGATAAAACAAGGAAGACTTTCACATCCTTAAGTTATAAAATCTTTTTCAAAATGTAGTTAATAGCGTATTACACCTCCACCATTTGCTTTAAAATTTTTTACTCCGTAATTTTCTAAAAAATCTCACTTGTTAAATTCTGATGGATATTTTTAGAAATGAAAGATCTTCCTTTGTAGGCAAATATTTGAAAATATTCGAATTTCGATTAACACTCTTCTTAAGCTTAACTTTGAAGAAATATGATATCTTCTTATAGGTGGCTTTCGAAGATAGTATCTCTAAAATCCAAATGGTGCCATTTTCAAGTCAATACAGAGGTATTGCTCATGGATGACAATATGTAAAATTCCATATATAATACATCATCCACATTAATGAATGCAATCCAGAGAACGAATGAATAAGCACTAGGACAAATATTACTTACAACAAACTGACAAATAAGCGAACGAAAAACAGTAATAACAAGTAACAACATTAATTACGAAACAGTGTTTCATCCTGACGCTTCTTGGGAACAAATGTACCCGGTTTATGCTGAGCTTCCGGATGATTGGCTAATTCTGGTGGACAAGTTGATACTGGACTCTCCAGAAGGCATTGCTTCAAATCGTAGAAGACATCCTTATCTTCCGGTGTCAAAAAGGTTATTGCTTTACCATGTTTTCCAGCTCGTCCTGAAATAGAAAAAAAATAATTATAATGAATTACTTGTGTCCGGAAAATCATAAACATCAATCTAATCAATGATCGGACAGAAAGAATTAACTCATTTATAGCCTTTCTTTGGTATAGAATGCTTATGAATCGCAATGTTTGAGTGGCAAAGAAACAGATGTTTTGATCGTATTTATCAAGCACGAACAAAAATTTGGCTCTCGTAGAACATCTTATTCTATTAATATCTCCATTTATTCATTCATTTCACATTAATCTGTCCATTTCCTATCGATATATATATATATATATATATATATATATATATATATATATATATATATATATACAGTAAACAAAATGAGGAAACGCAAAACAATATTTAAAAAAAAGAATGGATTTTTAAAATTAAATTGTAAAAGGACAGAAAACAGAATCAGTCGGAAAGAAACGCTTTCATGTTTCGATATAGTAGAATGCTACTCCAGTGATTCTTATCTATATTGTTTTTTATTCAAATTTCAAGTAATCAATCTACTACAGTTTTACTAACATTTCTCTTCACTCATTTCTTCCATTAAACTATTTCCTTCGTGTCTCATACAGCAATAATCAATAAAAGTTTTGCAAAATAAAACGTAAAAAAATTGAAAAGAGAAAATAAAAACAGACACAGAGAAAGCAGAAAAAATAAAATAAAAGAATAAGAAGGGGGAGGAGGAAAGCTTGCAGTGCAATGAGATGGATGAATGGGTGTATGCTTGCAGGGAATTTTTCAAAAAATCAAAATTCTTTTTCTTTTTCGCTTTGAAGAAGGAAATAACAAATGATTTTCATTTGAAATAACGAAAATTGTTTTAAAGAAGGAAAACTTTTTTTCCCAAAGAAAGAAGAAAAGGGAAGAAAAGGAAAAGAGAGAATGCAGCAGCGTTAGATAATAAAATTGCACTGTCGAAGTGCACAATTTAATCACTAACATAAATAACCAAAGTTGGGATGTTCTCCCTTACTTCCCCTCTTTTTTTCAAAAGAAATTCATAAGCGAACGAAATAATAAGATAAAGAAGACAGTTTACTTTTCAGCATTCTTAAAACACAAACTTTACAAAGTGTTTTTTATTTTTGCGAAATGAATAAAGGGGTGAGAAAAAACAGAAGAAAACATGTTACTTCTACGGCATTTCAACAATTCATCATGGGAATTTACTATACCGCAATGTTTTCCCGATACGTCCATTACTTCCTTATGTGTCCCCACTTCAAATACATCAGTAAGGTATCTGGGGTGACTTGGTTCTTGGTTCCTAATCTGCAGCTATACAACTTCAATTTAAAATGATCATTTGTCACGAGCTCGGTTGATAAAAAAAAGATCGATACCTCCGATTCCTCCAAGTATGGAAGTAAGAAGCTCCAGATTTGATCAAAATGAAGATCATTGAAGCCTACGCTCGAGAATTAAATATCTCTTGCAGGTTGTTCGGAATTCAGTTTTTATTTGACACTGATGGATTCAACTATTTCTGTGATTTGTAATTTCTTTTGATTCTGATAATGACATATTTCCTCGATTTCTTGTGAATTCCAAGCAGAATCGAAACTTATCTCATAAACATCAAAAGGTTATAGCATTACCTGTTCGACCAATTCTGTGAGTATAATCTTCAATTGACTTCGCCATATCATAATTGAGAACCAAAGAAACATCTTTGATATCAATACCACGTCCAGCAACATCTGTTGCCACTAGAATATCTTTAGTCCCATCTTTGAGTGCTGCTAACGAATATTCACGAGCATCTTGACCTTTGCCACCATGTAAAACACAGGGTTGGAAACCCAATTTCGTAAGGCCTTTGGCTAACATATCTGCTCCCTATAAAGCAAAATGAATGAAATTGTAAACCTACACACGTGAAATTTAAATTTAAATATGAAATCAGAACAATCTGTCAGCATTCAGAGTGTAAAATATACCCGTTTTTGGTTAACAAAAATTATAATAGGTGGTTCAAATGCATCGGATGAGATCAATTCAACAAGTTTCTTGCGTTTACTTTCTTCACCAATCATATAAACGATTTGTTCGACACGTTCCGTTGGTCTTCCAACCGAACCGATGTATACAACGGCCGGGCGTCGAAGATATGCTCGAGCCAACCGCTCAATTGCTGGACTCATGGTTGCCGTGAACATAACCGTCTGGAAAGGAATTTGGGAATTTTTAAAGCTAAAATTTAGCTTTGGACTAATTATTTTAACGTCATCATGTTATCATCCCATTCTCTGAAATATCAACATGGAAAGTATGATAAATTCTTCATCCTATCACTCTGTTACATTCAAATTATGCGTAGCCGAAAATTTCATTAATTTTTACCACCTAAACTTCCAGTTCAACAGATCATCTTAGCAATGTTATCCTAAGCAATCAAGTGAATTGAATCGCCAGTACATCAATCATTGCATCGAAAAAAGGAAATGATCAAACGAGTGGGAGTACCATGCAATTACATCACCACCAGAAGTGATATTGCATTAATACGTTCGAATAATACGTGTCCGTGAATACTTCATTTTCAATTTCACTATTATACTAACAATCCGAAAATTTGTGATCCGAGAAGCTAAGATTCGCATATTTCATATGCATATAAGTTTGCAGTTCCCCTCGTTCATCAAATGCGCTCTTAGTCCATCCCATAAAATCCTCTTCTCTAAAGCTTAATTTCTCACATACATACACAAACATATATATATATACATAAAATACTCCTAATGAAATTTCATAGCCCTTCCTTGTCAGGCAAAACAATGCATTTTTAATCCCAGTCATTAAAATACACATCTCACAAGACAGTTTTTCTTCAATAAGGTTCAGTGTACTATCTGGCCTAATAACCTTATAAAATTACAAATGAATAAACAAATCGACATTCTAATTCAGAGTCATTCGAATGGATCGAATAGATTTTAAAAGCAAACGAGACATTATGGTAGAAATAAACAAGTCTTTTTATAAACATCAGTCATTTGGACTTCTTATCGAGAAAAAAATTTTTTCTTGAGCAAAAAAATATTTACTTGACGATATTTCTTTTTCGAATAGAAATTTTCCATTATGGATTCTTCTTTTTCCGCATCTTCAGTATCTGGTTTGAGATTTGTTACCGGAATATACTCAAGAACCTGTAAAAATTTCATGGAAGTAAGAAGTAACTCGTCATAACAGAAAGTAGACAAGTAAAAATACTGCAACTATCATCTCAGGAAAAATAATGAGAGAAAAAAATTAAATTGGAAGGCAAATACTCAAATTTACAACTCTGTCATGAAGATTAAGCAATGAAACAGGAAAAGCATGGAAAATTTCGAGTAAATTGATATTAAGTATACAACTTCTGAAAAAAATGGACAAAATCCGAGAATCTTACTTTCTGCACTTCCGGTTCAAAACCCATATCCAACATTCTATCAGCTTCATCCAAAATAACATAAGTACATTGATCCAATGATAGATAACGATTTTCCAAAACATCTAACAAACGTCCTGGCGTAGCGATAACCACCTGGGAAAGTAGAGCAAAATCAAGGAATTCAAAAAATAAGCATTATTCCTAGATTGTATAAAAAATTGGTATGAAATAAAAGCAGTCCTATTAGCTATTAAACTGTATTCCATCTTTATAAATTACAATGCAGTTGCCGCGTAAAACAATTTAGCTCTCATGGAATGCAATACATTTCCTTTATAATCCCATTTATTTCCCAAATAAAGTAGAATCTAAAGCACTTTCTTTGAGAATCTTCGATGAAGAAATCTCAAAATGATCATAGATTTTCCTACCATCCTAACAGCCACTAAAAAAATATCAAATTTGAAAATAAGAAAAAATGCCTTCATATGGTGTAAGTTAAAATAAAAGTTGGAAACGCAGGAAATTTAAATTTTCTTCATAAAAATACGAATTCTCCAGAAATTGTACAATCGAGATTTCGGCTAAAACTCTACTTTTAAACTTCAGCTTTCATGTAAAATAATAAAGCTTCATTGTTTGTCCGCATAATTGTTCTCTTTAATCAGAACGTTACTTCCTTTTCTGTCCTTCATTACAATTCGAACTGAAGTGCCTTTTTCATTCCATCACGATGAAATCAGTTCCTTTTCTAGCTTACAATAAAGAGAACGTGAAGGCAAGCCTTCAATTTATGATGAATCCAAATTTCACCCATAAAAACAGAATAAAAGGAAAATCGGGTTATAATCTGGCTTACGTAAAATATCGTTTGTGGAATGGCAAGAGAACTAGCAAACTAACCGCAGTGTACAATTTTAGATATTAATATCTGATCTGTAACTATTTCATTTCCAAAGGAAAAGAAGTTTTTTCAGAAAACTTTTTCTTTCCGGAATCCATAATATCCTTAGGAAGTCGAAAGGAAAATCTTGGGATCACTCAAGCATACTTATGTCATCCCATCCATCTCACAGAGTATTTTGACAGGATTGTGGCAAGAAAATTTAACTAATGGATGGACCAAATGAAACTGAACATGGTAGATGTTGTAGCTGCATCTCAATGAGGTTGCACAAGTAATCTTGCGTAATCCCAAGATGTTTTCTTCGTCTTCCTAGGCAAATGCACTTTTCAAACTGGCAACAGCTGCAACAGTAGAAATCCATTTGTTATGAATGTAAGAGATTAAATGAATAAACAGTGTACCTCAACACCAAGACGAAGCTTTAGACCCTGCTCTTCTCGTGAAGCACCACCAATCACTGAAACTGTTCGGATACCGAGCAACTGCCCGAATTTGACTGTTTCTTCTTCAATTTGTTGTGCTAACTCACGTGTCGGTGCCATGATAATGGCATAAGGTCCCTGAAAGGAGAAAAATTCATAATTTTTATTGCATTAAAAACATCAAATAAGCACCAAATTCCTTTAAATTACAATCATCTCACTTCCCCCTTCCCCGCGAAAGTTTTATTACAATAATTGGAGTTCTAGATTTTTTACTTAATTCGAAAAAAGAAGGAATAATCGGATAATATTCCGGGCTCTTATATAGGGCAGGGAAGAAAGCATGAGGAGAAAACTTTCAGCATGCAAAGTGATGACCAATCTGGGAAATTAAAAACCTATAAATATCGAAAAGATGCTTCAATCAAGATTAAATATTAGCTCGAATTTCGAAAACAAATTGAACAGAGAACCAGAAATCTCAAGTCAGGTGCACATGCAGAAAATAGAGTGGAAAAAAAATCACCTAGAAAGAAAGACTGCAGATTTTGTGGCCGTAAAAAAATAACAACTTAATATTAGACAGTGAAAGTTGTAACCATAACAAGACCATTAATTGAAGCAGTGATTACCTGCTAAGAAAAAATTCCCAGGATCAACACATGGAAAGCATAAGCAAATAATAAAGCTCTAAGCCATGAGGAATCACAAAAATTTCAAAAAAAAAAACCATAACATAGTGAAATTTGAAATTGTAGAAAAGTCCCGACAAAAAGTACGAAAAAAAAATTATCACTTCTTTCTATACAATTCATATTTTAACTAATTTCATAACCTTTCACTTCATTTGCTTAAAACTCAAAAAAGGACATAAGGGACAGAAAATAATTCCGAAAATTGGGAATTCAAAACGAACCGTGTCTTGGTCTTCGTTACCATGAAATTTTGGTATCGATGTTATCCATACAAGAAGTGGTATTAAAAATGCAGCCGTCTTTCCCGACCCAGTTTCTGCTACGCCAATTATATCTCTGTTTTGTAAGCCGATAGGAATTGCTTGCCGTTGGATTGGTGTTGGTTCCTGCAAACAAATCATCTCTCCCAAGTTGCCACGGTACGCAAAATAAAAAGGAAAAAGACAAAAGTTTTCCAATGATCAATCCCACCAATTTGAAAGGAAAAGAAAAACAGAAACTTTGGTTTCGATAATTACACCATTCACACTTCAGCAAAATTCATTAAATTTGACCAACCTTATAACCAATTTTCATAATAACATCAAAGACTTCTGATGGTAACCCTGCTTCTTCCCAATTGCGCAAGGGCTTCGGGACACGTCCACCTTTAATAGAAATATTGAAATCTTCCCGAAATATACGCCAATCACGTTCGGTCATCTGATCCAAGCTTTTTTGTGTCCAGTGCCTATTGTCAAATGCTTCCTTCTTCTCCTTCTTCTTTACACCAGCCAACCTATAAATGAAATATACATATATGAATGAAAGAAAACAAAAAATAAGACCTTGCGAATAACATACATACCGTAGTTCCTCTTGCTGTTTCTCTTCTTTTGTTCGTCGTTTTTCCATTAAATTCGCATAAAACTCCGACTTTTGCTTCTTTTGTGCGTTTACATCCATCCCAGCTATGGATCCTCGACCGAAGAATTGAACTTCATGTCTCTGAAACGATACATTAATGGCCGTAATTCCGCAGTCGTAAATTACGACGAATATTGTATAATCACATATACAGCGGTAGGCACTACACTATATGTCAAATGTACGTTCTATACAGTAAATTTGACGTATGCCAACCACTTTATCTTGAAATTCCTTGAAATTAACATGAATAAAAAGAAAAAGTAGTATATTAACTGCTCAAAACTTTGAAAAATCTATAAATAAACAAATTATAAAGGAAGAATTAAAACTTGAAAAAATTTAACGATAAAAATCTCATCCTTTCCAAAATGTGGAGCTTATAACCAAATACAAGTGTCAATTCAAAAAACTGAAATTTGATTTTAAATTATGAAAGGATGTTACATTTTGGTATAGTTTATTGTAGTCGTTTGATGTATCTTCGCCAGCGTCCCAATCAAAAATGAACTTTCGCTCATGCAGTCGACGACCACGTTTTCGTTTCTCTCGCTGTCCTCCTAAATTCCGAAAAATAATTTAAAATTTGAATTTTCATCGTCAAGGAACAAAATATATAAACTATAGTTGCAGTCTAGAAAATTGTACAAGGTATCACAATGCAGAAAAACGTAAGTAGAAACATGAAGAAACGTAAGAAAAGTAATGAAAAATGAAACAAGCATCATATGAATGACACAAAATTCCACATTTGTTTGAAGAGATAATGAAAAAGTAAAATAATTTCTTCCCAACTATAATTCTTTAGTATTCACATGAAGCTTCAGTTTCTTAAGACTGGAATCACAACAAAGAATCTAGTACATAACTTCAAAATAATTTAGAAATTTAAAATTTTGTCTCAAAAACTCGTGAAGTAAACCAAAAAAGGTTAAAGGCTGTAGAATTTCACACGCCACAACAAAGCCAAACAATATTACCTTCACTATGTATGGCTGAAATATGTTAAAACTATGAAAACAAGAACTTGCCGAGGTAACGCTGACGGATAGCTTCATTAAGCTTCTCCAAATCTTTGTCGGCTTCTCTTTCATCTTTCGTTTCTCCATTACGATCAGTTTTTTCCGTATCTTGGCGTTTTTCACGACTACGACTACGTCGTTCACGACTTCTACTTCGTCTTTCGCGGCTTCGACTCCTCCTTTCACGACTCCTACTTCTTCGTCCTGCAAAATTCGTAATCAATGAATGGAATGAAATGATTTGGTAATATAAAGCTCTCTACCATCCAAAAAACTTTTCTTGATAAAAACTGAACATAGACTACCGCAACCTTACCTTCTCGATCACGACTTCGACTTCTACGCCCTCGTTCACGATCCTTCTCACGCTCCACGTCTTTTTCACGTTCACGTTCGCGATCCTTGCGTTCTTTCTCACGTTCTCGATCACGTTCTTTCTCTGCAAAATAATAGCATCAAATAAAAAGTGGAAACTGCAAACTATAAGGAAGCATACTATTTGAACAAAGTGAAGAAACTGATAAGACATAGAAACACCAATCGAATAAAAGATATATCTAGCCCTAAAAGAAGGAGAAGAAAAAAGACAAAGGGGGAGGTCCTAACAATTTAAGAATTATTAAGGTGAAGAATCACAGAACCTGTTCTTTTAGCATCCTGAATAAATGCTTTCCGTTTCTCAAGCAGTGCTTTTTGAGCTTCTCGTTGTTTTGCCACTTGTTCTTCACGTTTCTTCAGTGCTAGTGCTTCACGTTCAACACGTGTCAAAAATTTTGGCTGCAAGTAATTAAGAAATAAAATTTCCACGGCGAAACAACAACCACTATATAAACGTATATACATTAATAAATTATGACATCCGTATTCACACTATGATACTACTGCAATAAAATTCCAAAACTCAGTAAAAAATATGAAGTTATGCGATATAGTCACATCACGGTAATATCTGAATGTCATAATACCTATTTACAGTATGATACTAATGAAATCTTATTACTCCCTGAAAGTTTTACTCATATCTGTACAGCTTTTTCTCCCAACATATTTGAACGATCCTCAAAACACATCCAATATTGAATGTCTCTAAACGATAAATAAACTCCACTCGCTTTCTTCTAAATTTTATTTAGAAACTTTTACACCGAATGTACGTAGAGAATTATCCACACGTGCTGGATAGGACAAGCAGAAGGTGTGCAGTAATGAAAATTTAGGAAGCAATTTGTTTGCTCTTGACAAATGAAATTCCGAAACCCCCTGCTTAATCCTCAAGTTTCTAGTCTGTCTCTTTTATCCATATTGCAATCATGAATAAACCTTCAAAATTTTTTGAACTTCTACATGAATTTTTAGTAATTTAGTAACTTTCATAAGTGAGAGAACGGAAAATAATCCAGTTTTTTTTCGCCGAAATTACAATTCATTAAAATTATTTTTTCTCCCGTCACACACTTTTCAGCAACAACGACGGTAAGATCTAGTGTTTCGTCTTTCTCACTTCATATACAAATGATATCATAGCTCATTTCGGGTTCTCTATAATTTATTCATATAAAAAAACCTAAATAAGAGAACTGTTATATAGCAAGTTATTTCTTAATTTTTTTAAAATTTCATGTTGCTATTTAATGGAAAGATATTTCAGAGGGGAAATAAATGAATCTAACATTGTTTATTTACATAAAGTAGTCAAAATAATTCACTGCTATTCCATTTGCTTAATCACTCATTTCCTCTCCTTTTTCATCCTATATCTCTCAAGCATCATAATAAGTGACTGATTCCACAACCAGAATAAGATATGCTTGATATTTTATCAGCAATCCTAAAAACTAAAACAAACTGTCACATTTGCGTCTTTCGCCAATCTTCCAACTAAATAGTAAAATGAGACATCCATTCTTTATCCAGTAACGCTTAATTTAACTTTGAACTCTATGTTAAGTTGTTAATTACAGTCTTTTAATGAATACGAAGGAGCGAGGAATATTCAACTCATTATTTTAATATGCAATAACTTTTTTTACCACATCCTTTACTTTCTCTTCGGATTTACAGTATGAAAACTTATATTCTCTATTTCTCTTTGATTTAAAGTCATGACAAATATTTTAAAGATGTTAAACTTTGAAAAATCTCGTCGAACTAAGAACATCTTCCGAAAGCCTCAAAAAACGCTTACTGCTATCAGTGAACAAAACAGTTCCCATGGGGATGAGGATGACAAATTAGTCTAAATTCTGCCAAAAAGTAAAAAATCTTCTCTTCCTTTTTTTTCGTAATATAATGACGAATAACCACGGAAATGAACAAATTCGTGTAAGTAAAAAATACCACTGAAAGGATTATTCTATCCAACACATGGATTAAAATAAATAGCTGAACAATTGGTTAACACTGCTATTTTCAATTGAATAGAAATAATGCTATTAATTACAGTTATAATAAAATGATAACAGGAATAATATCATGAAGCAGTAATTATATAATCAGAATAGATAATCATGATAACTGCAAAACTAACTGAATTACCAAACTGATATCTTCCCATTTCAATAATTTAAGCATGGAGAAATGTAATACCTAAATTTTAAATACAAGACATATGATGCCCATGTATGTCGATAGGATTTTTTATAACAGTCTCCGACAATCATTATTGCGATAATATTAGTGATAATGATAATTATAACGATAGTAAACTTGCAAACAACAAATACCTTTGTTTCTGCTTCCTCCAGCTCCTTCTTCTTGGCGATCAACTCTTCAATTGCTAATGGTTCCTTCCGTGTTGAAGACATTTTTTTCTCTTCTTTCTCTCCTTTTTCCTTTGTTGCTATTTTACTGAAATGGCGAAGTTTTTATCAATTCATTTTCCGCCATCACGACATATCACGATGGTACGCCGACGCATAAAACTCAAAATGAATGAATGAATAATGATAATAACGATGATAACGGTATCAGTAAGTTCAAAATTAACAATTAACACGGCAACATTCTACAAAAGTCAAATAAAGGAGAAAATGATGAGCAGAAGTCATATGATGTGCATTGAAACATATTTTGAAAATGCAGGACGAGAAATCCCTTTGCTTCCTTCCTTCTCCTCTTCGCTCCCACACCCTAATTAACGACCAACCATGAACAAATTTTATTCCTCTATCATCGATAACTTCGTAACCTTCCCATCTTTCTCTCTCATATGTTCTCTTAAAAATACTTCTCATTAAATGAATAAAGTCCTTATTAAGAATCACAAATGAACTTAAAGTACGTTTATGTTATCTGTGGCAGTAAAAATCGAATTAAAACATTTTGGGATGGGCAAGAAAGAGGAGAAAGAAAAGTGGAGATAAACAAATTCCAAAAGTCATATGATTGGCCGATGATGGCTAATGGCCGATGTTATTCTTTGAAATGTTGCCAAAAATTTCATAGTATATGTGAAACATTAAAATTTAACTTTGAAACATTGAAATTATGTGTAATTTCTCCACATGATTCTTCCAGTATTTGCCGACAAAAAAGTAGTGATAAGAAGATAATCTTACAAGATTATTTTTCCTTTCCAAATTAGCAAAGCTGAAAATGTATCAATCATTTCCTGATAATACCTAAAAAAAAAAAGGCATTTAACCAAATTTTACTACTACCTACCGCTAAACTAATATAATCATTATTAGTAATTGTATAAATCATTTATCACCATACTGTAACCATAACCCATTATTTGGTGTTAA
Source organism: Dipetalonema caudispina (assembly GCA_013365325.1). Classification (NCBI taxonomy): domain Eukaryota; kingdom Metazoa; phylum Nematoda; class Chromadorea; order Rhabditida; family Onchocercidae; genus Dipetalonema; species Dipetalonema caudispina. Next base: position 63,511 of record JABVXV010000269.1, on the reverse strand, counting down.
TTTATCTTAACCTCTTATCTACTAAATCAAAACAACCCATTTTTGGTTTAAAATCGGTTTTGCTTAAAATAATTCCATTCCTTGATACTAGCATAAATAAGACAAATTTCTTTCCTCCTCTATCACCATATCCATTTATCTTCCTCTCTCTTTCATATCCCACTCATTACCGCTTCCTCTTCTTCTTAGCGTTACAATTATAGGGCGCATGCAGTGACTGAAGACAAACTAACCGGATGAATGCGGGATATGTTACGATGCTTTCCAATCCAGCTTTGCAGTAATACTTCAAAGCAAGTGGCAAAGATACTTCTTCGCCTCTTCTCAACAATTTTCAACATTCTATTCTTCCCATTCGAACCATCAAATAACAAATACTGATGCAAGAATTCCTTCCTTTTCTTTCTTTCATTCTTTTCTCTTCAACTAACAAAACTTAAACAAACATACATACATACACACACAAGCAGTAATTCCTTTCCCCTGCTCAATCCACATTTATATAACATATATACACATACATACATACATACACGTAACATACACACATACACATACACGTATACGCCACATACAACACATACACACACATATACACGCATTCATAACTACCAATATTTCACTTTTTTTCCCTTCCATTTATTGATTCTTTTGCACAAATGTCATAAATACCTACCTGCCCGCATCTATTTGTCCACACAAATATATATATATATATATGTATAATACTATACACGCATCAGTTCATGTATGCATGTATATGTTTGCATTTAATCTGCTCTCTCTTTCCTTGTATACTATCAATTTTGAGCATATCTTTTAATTATTTCAACGTTTTAATTTGTTCATATGTTAAACATATGTTAATGGGTGTATATTGAACACATATATAGAATAACATAATTATAAAGTATAAAAATGGAAATCACATCTTACCTTATCGTTTCCTTCTTTCATATGAATATCTTTTGATATAAAACTACAATTATCTATCGTATATGCCAATCACTTCATAAAAAGCATAATTTTTTTTTTTTCTTTTTTCCCTGCTTTCATTTATGCTTAAGTTTGTTTCATAATTCAAGTAAAGAGAAAGGAAAAGTAAAAAAAAAAAAAAGAATGCAATGCAATAGCAAGTGAAGTAAAGAAACAGAATTAGAAGTACTTTTCCAAAAAAAAAAAAAAAAAGAAACCCACCAATTTTCTCAACACTACACTACCCTTCTCATATAACATATAAACTTGCCTTCATTTCGTTCTCATTCTCCTCCTTCATCTCCCCTTGGTTTATTTCATTTTTTTGAAGGATATGATTTCTCTGTTTTAAAATTTTTAAATCGCATAAACTTTATCATTCAATTTATTATCGTAATTTGCATCATTTTAATTTTCATACACACAGGGAGAAAGAAAGAGAGAGAGAGAGAAAAAAAAAAAAACTGTCTTCTTTTTTCCCGGGCAAAACAAAAATCAGAAAGGAATGTTGCGAAAAAACGATCATTTTGTGTGTCAACCAATTCTTCGTTAACTCCTGAATGTTATCAACATATTCAGGCATGTTAATTAATATTTTCAATTCTTAAAACTTTTTTTTTTTTGAAAAGACAAAACATTACTACTCTCTGTTTTACGTTCCCCATAAATTAACCATTTAGCAAACACTCTTCAACGAACTTTTCCCTTCATCTTATATCCTGAATGTGAAAATTTCATCAATCCTTACGTCTTATAGAAGCCATCGGGTAATCCATCACTTCTAGTTTCCATCTCTCTTCAGCGATACGCAACGTAATCCTGAAAGCAACATTTTTATTTTATACTTTGCTCTTTCGCTTCTTTTTTGATAAAAAATCAAAAAATTTAAGCTTTTGAATAGCTCTAACAATTGTTGCATTTAAATTCTTTTAACGATTACCTAAAAGGTTTATACACGTTTTTATTCGGAATTTGCATAAATTTCCTTGGAAAAAGAGATAACCAAAAAAAAAAATACATCGTTAGAACTTTAATAAAAGAAGAAAAAAACAAACAAACGTTGATAGGGAAACTGGAGGAAATATTGCCCCATTAACTTCATTGTCCTATATTGAATGAAGGAAATTAAATAGCAAAATATCTATCCAGATCAGCCATACAAACATTACACTTAATCGTGGTAAGGTCATTAAAAGGTGTCAATTGCAATTTTTTCCAATAATTTATGTACGATCGAAATGGAAAGATATGGAAGGAGAAAAAGTTCTCAAAGTAAAGTATCCTATTACCATGACGACGAAATAAATAATCATAACATATGCAAAAAAAAAAAGGAAAGAAATACAGTATATTCACAACATTTTTACATTAGCATTATCTAATCATATAGGATGATCATAATCATAATATATCACGTGATATATTCCAGAAAAGGTTGTAGTTCGATTAACAGATCCACGTTTTTTACTACGTTTTTATTTCGAAAATCCTACTAGAATATATGACTAGCCAAGCTATGTTACGATACATTGTTTAATATCATGATGAAACGAATCATAGAGTAGTTTTGGCTACTATATTAAACTACCAGTTAAATTTAAAGATTTCATTGAATATAAGCAAAAATTTGCAAAATTGGTGAAATTAAAGGAAAGGAAAAAAGGTCAAATAATTTAATTTAATCGAAAAAATGAGAAAAATTAGAAGAAGTAAATGAACTTGAATAATACAGAATTCATTAAAAAGTATTTAAAGGATTTCTCGCTTTTTTTTTTCTCTTGCTTGAAATTTAATTTTCACAAAAAGATATGGGAATGATTAACATAGAGGAAAAGCAAACAGCTGTATGGACTTTTCCCTCACAACACAATGTGACTATGAAAACTGAAGATCACAGAACCTGATTTTAATGACTGGAAAAACGTAGTAAATACATCTGTTACAGTTTACTTTCCGTTTTGCCATGTCACAAATATCGGATTGGATAGTTAACGAAAAACCAGTATAATTTTAGTGTTGGTAGAAAAAAAAAAAAAGGTAAACATATAAACTAGGAGAAATGAGAAGCTTTATTAAAGTCCTTGAAATGCCTACTACGGCCTATGAATAAAGAAATGATATACTTAACAAGTGCAAAATGAAACCATTAATGTTGAATTCTCTCCTTTTTCTTCTTCTATAAACTTGATTTCCATTCAATTTTATACTGCATTTTATGCTACAAATTCATTCATTTTTTAAATTTAATTTTATTCCTTAATTCCTATCATCTAAATCATTATGGTTGAATTTATTTCTCAAACTGAATCCAATATTACACTTCGATCCTATTTAAACTTGCATGCATTTTTAAATTTTCTTTTTTTTACACATTCGAAAATCTTAATTTGTACTATATCCCTGTTTCTGGTCATTTCTTAATGTTCAATCACTTCCCAAAGAATGATATCGTTCGCGTACTTCCACCAAACTTTATCTCATTTTTCAGTAAAACCATTTGGTGCATGTTTGTCTCATATCTTCTCAGTTGCGAATAAAGTAATCAGTGAATTAATAGTTACTATCATATCGAAAAAACAAATCAGCTCGTAAACATTCCAATTTTATTATAGTTTCGTCATTCTTTTGATTTCAAATAATTCATTCACTTTTCACTTCCCATCACCTCTCAAGAATCCCAATTCATATTAGCGACTCAAAAAAATATATTAGTTTTAAACATGATGAATCATTAATTTTTATAACTGAAACATGCTTCTTGATGAAATGGTTAAGATTGTGAAAAGTATTTTAAAATTGGGCAAGTACCTCAGCTTAGACCAAGAGAACGAAACTAACTTTTGTGATCTAACATAGCACAACTATCATCTACTGAAGACTTTATCAATTTACGGTAAGATTAAATCTTCTTGATTCTTTTTAAATACAAAGGTAATCCTTTAAGCCATTAAGTTTAACAATGCCATATTAAAATGAAAAATGTATGCCATATTCATATTGAATGTATTGATTTCTTTTCTACAATTTTTTTCCCAGTTCAAAAAAAAAAAAAAAAAGAGAAAAATGAATCGCTATATTCATGTTGCGATATAATTGCTAATTATTTCCTTTCTTGAAAAAAAAAAAAAAGAAAAAACAGATTTCAAGCAAGCCAAGCAAAATCAGTAGAAATAATATACAACTTACATTCAAATAGCATAAAAGTAATTAATTGGAACTGAATGAGAACTGCAAATGCTACTATTGTTGCTAGTCTATATAGGCTTCATGGATCACATTAAGTTTACTTTTAGGGATTGCACTTGTGGAAAGAAAAGGAAAACACAAAATATTCACTTTTATCCAACCCTGAAACGCATTGAAATTACCAATTATCAAATCAACTTTGACAATCAATAACCTCATTACTTAATAACAAGTTCGCATCTTCACAATCCAAGTTGCAAGATATCCGCTCATATTTTATGAAATTTTTGAAAAGTTATATCTAAAATCAACAAAAATAATTGGTAATCATCATATACTAAACTATCAAGTGCGCAATTAACCAAACTTCATATCAAAATAAGAGCAAAATGCAGGACCTTGAAAATTAGATAAAACTGATAAGTATGCAATCCTAACTTGACAATTAATAATTTGAATAGCTTATCATATCCATTGGAACTTTTTTAAAGCAATTGCTCAATAAAAGCCTGATAAAAGCTATTCCTCAAAGCTTAAAATAAGCTTAAAAGTACAATTGCAGGTTCTATTTGATAAAACTATATTAATTAAAATATTGCCAGGAAAGTTATTCAGTTCTCTCATAATGATAATAACACTTTTCTCTTTTGCATTATTTTATATTCTCAATCTCAGTTAATATTTTGTTTGAAAAAGAGAAAAAAATTAAGCAAAACTTAACTTGTCAATTCGGAGAATATAAAATGAAATTAACCAAAAATAATTAATTTTCATCCTAAATTTTTTGTTAACGATTAAGAAAAATGAAAGTAAAAAAGTGAATTGAAAATTTGAATCAAAAAATGAAAGCTAAAAGAAAAAGAAGAAGTATAACCTGGAAATAATATTATCCTATCTTAATCTGCAATCATTTAATCGGAACATACAATGTATTGGTATAGTTTCACTATTATATATCTTGCCTGTTACAATTCCATAGAAAAAACGAAATTTTAAAAAAAATTAACAGCAATATCACACTGGAATTATTCACCAATAACTGATTTTATTTTCTGTAACTAATTCCACTAACTGGAATTAATATTACTTAGGGTTTAATAAATGAAAGCTTAATTAGTTAGTAACTTCTTGATATTCATTTGATAACTAGTAAGTAATTTGTTCATATTCGTTCGGTAATTAAAAACTTATTTGATTAGTTAGTAACTTCCCGATAATCATCCAATAATTAAGAATTCACTTAATTGGTTAATAATTTCTTGATACTTATCTAATGCTTCATTTCATTGGCAATCAATAGATATATAGATGCTCGTCTAAAATTAAAATAATATTGTAGTAAAGAGTTATATCAGAATGATTGATAAATGATAGTTAATTGTCATTTATAGGATGACATAATGCTAGGAGGAGAATTAGAAAGTGATAAAAAATTGAGGAGTATGATTGAGAATACAAGAAAAAATATGATAAAAATGGATGGAATAAAGTTTTAAAATTTTATCAAACATTAATTTACAATCAACAAAAAAAATAAACATATAAAGATTAAGAGGAAAGAAAAATTGGATTGTTTTGTTACAGAAACTTATGATTTGCTATAGGAATAACAGACATTGTTACAAATTCCAATTATAATTGTGGTAGAGTTTGAGAAAACAACGAAATACTATAGAGAGATATATGTTAGCAGTGATTGAGAGTGAATTAAAACATTTCAACAACCTTTATAGGATAGAAAAAAAAAAAGTGTATACCGAATATCCTTCAATTCGGGTTCATATTCAAGTTGCTATATGGTAATTTTATATGACGAAATTTTTACCTCTCATCTATTATGCAGTAATTCTTAGATGGTGATTTAAATTAGAATCACTAAATTTTAACTGAGTTCTTGAACTTAATAATTTTAGGTATTTGAAAAGTAACTTAGATTTTAGGAAAAATATCTTTTAAAAGTACGATAATTTGTGCCATTATTATAGATGTAAATTTAGGTTTTAAAGTAATTTTAAAAGTGAAAAAAACTGGAGGGATTGCTTGAAATGAAATAATTTGGAGGACTTTTAAAAAATTTAATTGAAAATTAACTATCTTAGAAATGTATTGAAATATCTTCACTTAAATTTCTTTCAAATTAATTCTGATTACACTTAAATTATCCGAAAAACAAATTATATACTCGTCCACAGCATTTATTTTTATTCTAAAAATAAATATATAATCGTTATTGTTGCAGATCTATGATCTCTTCTACGACAAGAATATTACGGGCTACATTTTCCTCTAAACGTGTAACACTTCCAGATGGTCCTTCATTACAAGATTTTATTGAAACAGGTGATCATTTTTCCTTCAATTCATTTTTATTCTTCTTTTAGCATATTGTCAAATGTCTTTCATATTCTAAAATGTGGAATTAACTCTTTATTTACTTTATTTTATTGCTTTTTTACTAAACTGTTTAGTTATTTTTCTGCTAATCACCAAGCATTTATGTACTTCCAGTTCTTCACACCCTTGAAAGATTATCATTCGTTTTATCTTACTTATTAAGCTAACATTGCATCGGATATCTGAAAGTGTACAGTTTTGCTAATGAATAATATTAGATGTATTACTTTTATTATTTTTTATATCAGAGATAATTTAATATGTTTGCTCTTTTTTTCAGGAAAATTTGTCGTTATTTTTTTTTTCAGAAAATTCGAACGATGCTATGGAAAGGTATGGAATGCAGATGAAATTGGAAGCTAATGCTAAAAGATTACGTTTACCACCATGGCTAAAACGTAGCATACCTTCTATGGATAATACAAATTTCACGCACCTGAAGAAGCAAGTAAAGAAATTAAAACTTGCAACGGTATGTAAGAAAATATTTTATACTTCTATATTTTCGTTTTTTAGTTTTCCGAATTTATTTTACCATTCCAATCTGTTATAAAGTTACAGTCACGGCATTTTCAACCGAATCACTGAAAGTTCCTGCTCTCCGTTTGGAAGTGCGCACAAGCTATTAAAGAATTCTGTTTGATGATTTAATTTGAGAACTTGCTTGGATAATTTTTATTTTGGGATTCTTTTCAAGATTTTAGCAATATTAGTATCGTTTTACTTCTACTTATGAAATATCTAAAGTCATGTTCCATGATAACAGAATGGTCAACTTAAATTTCGAAAATTTACAGGTTTGCGAGGAAGCTCGATGTCCTAACATTGAAGAATGTTGGAGTGGCTCAAAGAGTACACCATCGACAGCGACCATTATGCTGATGGGTGACACATGTACTAGAGGATGCAAGTTAGTTAGTTACTGTTTTTTTCTATACATACTTTCATGTCAGGGATAATTATGAATCTGAAAGCTGCACATGTCACAAGCATTAAATCATTTCATATAGTTACCCATTGTCTTGGCAGTGATATGAATAGTTTGATTTTAACGATATCTCAGAATTGCAGTATTTAAAATTTACAGCAATATGTTATGGGCATTCCAAAGTTCTTCTAAATTATCTTCTTTTTTTAAGTAATAGAGTTCGAAATAGTCGTTTTTCTATAAGCAGAACGTTAATTTTTTCATGGGTTTTTAGATTTTGCTCTGTCAAGACCTCACGTAAGCCGCCCCCGCTCAATCCCGAGGAGCCAGTAAATACAGCTAAAGCTGTTGCTGATTGGGGAATTAACTACGTTGTGCTCACATCTGTGGACAGGTTCGTAATTCGTGATCGTGCTTATTTTCATCATTTTTAAATCTTTATTACCTGTAGAGCACTTTAATTTCAATGTCAATTTTGATTAAATTGATTTTAGTTTTAATGAAATTCAATTCTAGGGATGATATCGAAGATGGTGGTGCATCCCATATAGCAGCAACCGTGCAACATCTAAAACAAGAATGTCCAGAAATACTTGTAGAATGTCTCGTACCCGATTTCCGCGGTTCATTGAGCTCTGTTGAAACGGTTGCTTCTTCCGGACTAGATGTTTATGCTCATAATATGGAAACTGTAAGAAGGTTGACGCCATGGGTACGAGATCCGAGAGCTACCTATGATCAATCGTTGAAAGTTCTGGAACATGCGAAGAAAGTAAGTTTTTGAAACTCATGATATTTTCGATTGTTATTCTTATGGTTAACTTTCCTTGTTCCATTAAAAATTTTTCTACGTTCATCTGAACTTTTTAGTTTCGTACGGATATTGTAACAAAAACCTCGTTAATGCTTGGCTTGGGCGAGACAGACGAGGAAATTTTAACAACACTGGATGATTTACGTAAAATCGGTAAGGATTATTTTTTTCTCGAATCAAAATTCAAATTGAGATTCAGGTTAATGTTGTTTTGGGAGACTTAGACACCAAATAAGAAGTCATTCTGTAGAGTCGAAGTTGGTTTACTAATTTAAACTCGTAATTTTTTTTTGCCACCTGAACTTGTCTGTTATGATGAATGTTGCATAATTCAAGGTATTAACTTCTCCAGAACTGCATCATTCATTGTTAAATAGAGGATGTTTTAAGCATAGCAAGTTTTTTATACTATTTAAGACATAGCGAAATTTTTTTCTTTGTTTTCAAATCCAAAGGGATCAGTAAAGATTCCGCAAAAAGAGTGGACCATGCATAAGTGGACTTCGTTTCCATAGCTTATATTTGAAAAAGTACCTCAACGTTGAATTCAAATTTATTAATTCAATTTTAACTTTCAGGTGTGGACGCACTTACGTTTGGGCAGTACATGCAACCCACCAAAAGACATTTATTGGTAAAAGAGTGGATTACTCCAGAAAAATTCGAGAAGTGGCGTGTAGTGGGAGATAAAATGGGATTTTTATATACAGCAAGCGGTCCTCTCGTTCGATCATCTTACAAAGTAATTTGTTTTAATTATATATTTTGAGTGTTCTGAAAATTTGAAGTCTCTAAATTATTCGTTAGTACTGAATATCACATTTTATCTTTGTTTAGGGGAATCTGTGATCTACATGAGTTGTGAAAGTGTTCTTCACCTTAACTTTGTTTCAGGCTGGCGAATATTTTTTGAAAAAAGTTGTGAAGAATCGCAGACGAGATGAAAAAATATTTCAGAAAAATTAGTTTTATGAATGTCATGCTCATGTTTTTAGTTTTATCGTTTATGGGCCATAAATTTTTTCATCCTGTTAGTAATATTGTTTTTTTTTTATTGTATAACCCATTGCTTTTTACTAAAAGAATTCGAGTAAATTTTCAAACAAAAGGAGTTAAATTAAAGAATTTTGATAGAAACCTAAAGAACTGATTCTAAGAAAATCGATTGCTGATAAAGGATTGCTTATTACTAAAAATACTGAAGTAGTTTTTCAGTTAGAGAAATCAAATAGAAATCTGTATGTTAAGCAATTTAAAGAGGAATCACTATAAAATCATTGCTCACAGAATAGGTATTGATTAAATGACTTTATTTTAAAGAGGGATAAATTGCTTATCCGTGTCTAGTAGATTTGGAAGATTTTAATAATTTATGCTAGTTAGGTTGTAATTCTTTCATGTCTTCTCTTTCAAAATGCTTTTTAAATAACAGAAACGAAGAAATGGTTATTAATATTATGCAGTTTCTCTCGATGTATATATATATAATTATATAGGAATTCAATTTGTATGATTCTTATACAAGTTTATACTGCAAAATGCTTACCGGTATGAAAATGACATTTTGGTTATCTGTATTCATTGTATTAATAAGACATGAAAGCCGATTATAAATGTGTATCATCTGACATACTTCTTTTCTGATTTTTTTGTTGCTTCAGTCAAAATATGTAGTTGATGTAAATAGCAGTGAGCCAAACAAGCAGTCAATAATTCAACCGATTAATGATTGCAAATGAATCAGTGTCAAAAAACCCGACATTTCTATCAGTTAGTTTTTGGTATGGAAAGTCATCCTCGAGGTAAAGGATATGATGTTACTTTCCTGGAAAGTGTTGTTTAAAATACTTAAATAAGTATCAAGGTTTAAAGTTTGAAAATAGCTTATTTCCGATAAATCATCCAAAAGTTTTTTTCCAAATAATTTATGAAACGCAAGCAGCAAAATAGGCTTAAACAAAATTTCTTTATTTTTTTTCAGATCTCTCCAGCGCTATGAGTAATATGTTAACGGGTCGGGCACGTGTTGTATATGTTGGCGATGAATTCATTCATTTGTCGAAAGGTGGTTTGGATGGTAAAATTGTTGCATTTAAGGATTCATGGCTTGCAAGTAGCTATGATTTGCAAGATTGGGTCACTTTTAAAGCAAAATCATACGAAGCTGTGAGTTGTTATTGCTGAAATTGTTATTTTTTCCGTCCATAGAAAGTTTCTTCTATCTTTCTACAGTTAAAGTTATCTAAAAAGAAAATTAAAGAAACTGTAAGGGAAGGCTGGGTGATTTAGTTTCAAATATTTTAGTTCTATTTAAATTTTTGTCAAAGTTTCATTTTACTAGGATTAAACTTTTATCCCATGACATTACTTTGTTTGTGCTTTCCATTTCATTTTCACAACTAATAATTTGTTTTATTGTTTCGTAATCTTTCTAACGCTAAGAGAAGTTATCTCTTCATATCTTTACTAGCAGGTACAGTGTAATAATCATGTCCAGCAGTAAGTAAATTGTACACCATTTTAAATAAAATCTTGACGATTGATCGTCTGATTTCAAGCAACATTTGGACAATCGGAATTACGACATGTAGATTATCCATCTTTTGTCGAGTACCGCCTTTTTTTGAAATTGGAATCATTGAATGGTACTTCTCTTTCATCCTGTCAAAAATAGGATAGATTTATCGTATTTTTCTTGTATATTTACAGGAACCTCCTCATTGTAATTTTGGTGTTCGGTTCAAAGCTCTAGCAAAAAGTGTAAAATTTGAATCAAAAGCCGTAATATCGGAAGGCGTCGGAACATTTTTCAAAGTAGACGAACATCAGGGTCAGTATGGTTTTATTACGGTATGTTTCAATAAATCTTTGGATAAGTAGAAGTTAATATCTTTACTTCGTCTGCATGGATTATCTATTTGTAATCAATCACCTTATCCCTGTGAATCACTAAAATTCTAAATAATCATAGGTACTAACTTTTCTTCCTACTTTATGGTAATGAAGCGTCTATTTGTAAACCCAATACGGATTAAGGAAATTAAATATGTTGTTATTCTTTTTTTCACTAAAGATTGTAGCAATTCAAGGTTTGTTCTTTATTACAATCTAAGCATAAGTTCCACCTTATTTCTGCAGTCGAAAGTGCTTTTCATTAAATTTCATTTAGACAAGTGATGGTAATACTGTTTATTTTACCGCAAGCGTTGTTCGCCCAGAAACACAAGTAAGTCGCATTTCATTTTTTAATATATATATATATATATATATATATATATATATATGTTAACTTTTCTCGAAGGAAATAATTTCTCGAATAGAATTACGTAAATTTCTCCGGCGAAAATTTTTTAATAAATTAGACTAAATGAGATGATTGCATCGTTTTCAGGATATTCGTAACGCGTTTAAAACTGGCGTACAAATAAGATATAAGGCAATTGAGCAGAAGCAGAATAATTGCCGTTGGAGGGCAATTGCTGTTTGTAATAAAAATGTTACATTTGAGAGCTTTTCGTCGCGACAACAAAAGCCTGTCGAATCATCGAATAACAAGTAAATATGTCGAATTTCTTAAAATTATTCACTGAAACTTCGATATTTTAGATTACGTCAAGCTTTCGAAAGAATATCCTACCCATCATACATTCGATTGCACTACCCACCTTTTGTCACTGCAGATTTAATGTTTGGTTGAATTTCTTGGAAATTTTTAAATTTTAGTTTTGAAATTTCAGACAGGTTGCTGCAACTCTTATAAAAAAGACATCTCAAAGCTCCCTACCAACATCGAATGCTGTGACGAAGCACGTTGCAAACAATGATGTACATGCTAATGGCCTGGTAAATATGTTTGCTATGATATTCTTTCGGGACAAATAAGATGCAGTAGTATTTACTGCAGATAGTTGAATTCTTTTGATTTTTAATATTTTGCTATGTATTTATCGTGATTTTGACAGGCTACGACATGGGCAGCAAATAATTTGCCTCAAAATAGTAGTATACAATCAACGAAACAAGTAAATCCAGCGGTTGATTCACGTTCAAGTTCTGTTTCTCGTTCCGAAGCTTCGGGTGCTATAGGTTCGAATCGGTTGTCATCTACTTCTCTGCTAACGACGAATGCTTTACCACCATCAACTACATTTGCTGAATCAACTGGAAGTATGCTTTTTGATTTTATTGTGCAACCTGTTTCGATTTTTGAAATTTTTAGGGAAAATCTCTGGAACTTTTTAGGACCTCGTCCAAAAAATTTTTCAATGAGACTAAATATCCAACGATAGCTGCAAGTTTTTTCTTCGTTGATGTTTGAAGAGCAGGAAATTAACATTTCATTTTGAAGTATTCATATTACATTTTTCAGACTTTGTTCTTCTATCAGTTCTTTCTTACATGCACTTTAATAATAGGGAAACTCACTTGATTGGAAGATTTCTTGGATGTTTTAGAAAGAATAATTCTGGGTAGAAAACCTGTGTGATTTAAAGATTATACTTAATGATTGTATCATTTTTTTTTTAGCTGGTGATGCTTACGAAGATGCTGTCCGACTCATGGCATATTTTAGGCATTTAGTAACCGAATGTTCATGTCAGTCATGTGTTTTACGTTATTGATCTCATCTTACTGATTCATAATTTATCTAACTTTAGCTTTATTGTGCATTTAATGCAATAAAATATACAATCAATACTGTTCCATCAGTTTATTTGCCATGAATTTGATTCTTTCCTGAAAGTATGATTTCTTTAGGATACGAAATGCTTTATATTTACTGATTATGGTGCAACATTTTTTTCTGTTTCTCACATTAGCATTCTGTTAAACGTGTTTGTTAATGTGTTCTTGAACGTGAGGTTGAATTGAATTTGAAATTGTGCAAATTAATCAAATGATCTGTTTCATAATATATCTGGATATATAATTTAAACTATTGCCTTTTTAAATTAGTTGATATGTAATTTAAATTATCTTTTTAAATTGGTTATCCACAGATTTTTGGTTTAGGATAGAAGAAATTTTTGCATAAATTATCTTTAAGCCTGAATTAATCTAAGCTTATAATATCTCATTATTTCCTTCTGTTGTAATTAAAATTTACGAAATGTTTAATCTACTAAAATATTGTTCTACTTATGCTTTATCACCGAAAATGGATGATGATCTCTTGTTGATGGCACATCTGTTTACATATGTTAGATGTAAGTGAACATTGGCTTTCCGAAGGAATCTCGTAATGACTGTCTTTTGATTCGTTTAATCTATTTTGTAGTTATTGTCTATGCTTCAGGCAAATCTTTTCTATATAGTCATTGTGGAGTGTTGCTTTTAAATTATATCTTATAATAATACTCCATTTTGATATCGTTGTTGAACTGATACCATGTTGTCTTTTGCTAAATTGCATTTAAATCATATATTTATCGAGTAAACATTGATAATTATCATTTATTCTTTTCAGTAATTCAAATTACATTAAAATGTTTCCTCCATCTTACACATTTGTACTTTAATTTGTGCAGTTTTTTTTTTTTTTTTTGCCTTTTTTTTCTGAGGAAAAAACCCATAGATTGTTGCTATAGGTAATTTTAATGATTGATACTGAGATAATGCTAAAAGAGGACTTCGAATTATTTTGATAATTAAAATATTAAGTTCAACTTCCTTTTTACCTAAATTTATCCAAATTTTGAATAAAATTCGTTTCTGAAGAGTTTGGAATAGTGATCTCTGAAGAAGTGAAATCTTGCAAGCATATCAATGTGCTGTTGTAGTCATTAATGTATTTGCAGTGTGAGGAAGAGAAAAAAGAAAAAGAAAGGGACGAGATCTGTTTATGTGATGTTCAAATTTCACGAGACAGCTATCCAAATCATTTAAAAGGAAAAGTGAAGATTGTGTTTGAAGTGAGAGTTAAAATCATTACGTTTTCATATTAAAAGAATCGACTTAAGAAGGAATTGAAGTGATTCATTTATGGAAGTACTCATTTCAATCCAAATTCAATGTAACTATTTTTTGTTTTTTAAGGTAGTGATTATCGTTCGTAAATTATATAAATGTACACAAGGATGTTTTTATTTTATTATAGGGTTTCTGTTAAACGATGCCGATTGAAATAGTGGCAAAATTGGATCGTGAATCCGCGGTATATCTTGCTGGGGAAGCTATACAATGCAAGGTTTTTTTTTGGCATTTCTTTATTGATTGCAAAAAAAAAAAAAAAAAAAAAAAAATTCAATCATCGTTATCCATTCATTGTCCTCTTTTGGATTAAGGAATAGGATTTAAATCCGAATTTTTGGAACAGTTATTCATCTTTATGTGGAGCAAGGTTTTATTATTTCTCTTGTTTAACTTAACTTGGAGGTCAGTACTGCTGGGATATTTATTATTATCAATTTTTAAGCGGTAGTTTTTTTCTACTAACCAAACTGATTTTCTAAAGGCCTTTCTGGTTTTCCGCATTTTTTTCTGAAGTTCTTGAAATGTATTACGAGTTTTTTAAAAACTGTGTCCTCTTGTCCATAATATATCATACTAAAGTAATAGTGTTGTAATGTAACTCTTAACCAGTACCATGTTATCCCTGTTCTAGGTAATAGTGCAAAATATTGGTAATGACGAAGAATCCTTGGCATGGGGAAGCGTTCACGTACAGTGCGAACGAATTGTACGGGCCAATAAGGCTGATGTTCCTCAATCAAGGAAAAGTTCAGCAGAAGGAAAATCGAAAGGAATCGGAACCACTGCAATGTCACGTTCCGCGTTTACTGTATTTTCTTGCCGACCGGTTATTTTGTTTTGTGAATTGGTCCTAAATGCTGGTGAAAGTCGTAGTTTTGAATGCACGCAGCAGTTACCATTGGATTCTATACCGCCATCATTTAAGTTTGTCTTCACTTCGTTATGTTTTCCAAAACTTCTCATTATTATTACTGAAAAATCCTTTTAGATGCTCGTCACGTTGCTCAGTTCATATATATATATATATATATATATATTCTGGGAGTAGTTTTTGTTAATTTTCTATATCATATGGATGTTTACGTATGTGTTTTTAGAGGACATCTTGTACGTTATGTCTATAAATTGACACTTGGCGTGCAGCATGTCAAATCACCGATCAAACTGATACATGTTCCATTGCGAATTATACAGTCTGACCTTGGATTGACATTTCCGTCCTCACCAACGCTTGTGAATCCTTTCATCAGCAATCATAGTGTTGGGTAACTACCTCATTAAATTAAATCAAGATTTAACGGTGTGTTTGTTTTCTCAGTTATGAGATGAGATATCTTTGTAATTCTCGGGTTTAGTTAAGTTTCCATGCTCGAAATATTTTTCATTTGAAATTTCAAATAATCCTATCTTGCAGACCGTCGATTGTTGATTTGGCTATGGAAGCAACCGACTGTTTAACAGCACCTCACGGAGCTTATAGTTACAGTATAACAAATGCAGCCGGTAGAGTTGCCAGTTTTTCACTCAATAAAAAAGCCTACAAATTAGGAGAAGATGTTATTGGAAGGTTCAATTTCGATAGCTGTGCTGTACGATGCCTTCAGGTCTATAGTTTTATTTCCTATTAACAACCGAGAGAAAATATTACGATTATGTTTAATGTAGTTACCTTTTCTTACTTTCTCTTAGCCTTCTGGCTTACAATAAATAAATGAGCAAATTAATAAGCAAATAAATAAACAAATATATATATATATATATATATATATATATATATATATATATATATATATATATATATAAAGACGAAGATTCTGACTATTAAAAACTTTCAAAACGATGATATCATCTCATTACAATTCCTAACTTTTTTGACCCGTCCTTGTCTCTAAATATTTTTCCCTCCATTTGAGGGGACAATCTTCACAAATGCAGAGGAAGCTAGTTAACTTCTTCTGAACTAATAAGTCTAACTTAATTATTTACACACGCAGCTTAGTTTGTTATTTGTTCAAATTAATTTCAGTTTGCTGTCAGTTTACAATCAGTTGAAAACTTGGTAAACGAAGAATGGTGTTCACATACATTTGTAACTACTCATATGACTGAGCATATTGTTTGTGCATATTGGACCGAAGCAACAGTACGACTGCATATACCGCTCTCTGCAACATCTTCTTTTTATACTGATACGGGCAAGTTTTGAAGCAATAATTGAGGATTTCGAAAATTGAAAGTTTCATTTAGGGTATATCAATTAATTGTTATTTGGTAACAAATAAAGCAATTTAGAAGACTGCCCTCATATCTCCATTTCACATTTATATAAGTTGCATACTTGTAATTGACAAAATTAACGTTTAGAAAAGAAGTGAAAACTAATAGGGATGGAAATAATCTTCTCAATTTTAGCTCTCCCTATTAGAAGCTTTATGAAAACTGTTTAGCGTCAGTCGTTTGCTCATGTTTATGAAAACTTTGACTTCTTCGTTTAGTGTTTTACTTCCTTAGTTCGGTATATTTTTTAGTCCATTTGAAATGGCGCCTCCACTTCGAATTCGTTACATGTAATGATTTTAATGAAGAAGTAGAAGAAGGTCTTTGGCAAGCACCTACAAATGTCAACATAGAAACTATGACATGGGATTTGGATATTAAGGTCAGTGCTATTCTGAAGCACTAAATTCTTATTTTCCCCATTTTTATCAAATTTCCAGTGAAAACGATGGATTTTCATACAGTCTGACCAAATTTCAGGTTTTCCCATGTAGTCCACATAATGCGGCTCTTACACTACCGAGTCCAACTGTTCCTGCTTCTATCGTTGTTTAATTTATGTCGCAAAACTAAGAATGTAAGTTTTTTCTGTTACTGTGCAAAATGGAATGTTGAAAAGGAAACTTTAATATATCACGGTTTTACCGTTTTACAAAAACTTATCGCGGTTTACACATGTAACCGAACAAGATTACAGTGAAATGAATCTTTGTACAAAGTAAGTCACCTGAACTATGAGAGAAGAATTTCACTCCAACAAACAAAAAAACTTTGCGCTTTCACTGTAACCGACAATTTAAACCATTTCAAAAGTTACAGTGTAATTGTTGAAAGTGCAAGAAGCAATGACGGAAGCTTTTGGTGAGAAATCCGCGTCGTATAACAATTTCTCGCCCAGTTTATTATTTTCCCGGAGTATATCAAAATTCTCCTTCTTAATCATTGTCCATCCGCCGTACATGCAAGAGACAATATAGGAATTTTCATCTGCAATACGTATGCTCCATGCACTACCATTTGTCTGCAAAATGAATCGGTGTTTTTTTGTATGTTAGTTATATATTATTACTATTTTTGAATACTTATTTTCCTCTGAAACTTCCACATGACTAAATTGAATTTTATGCCGTACAACTTGAGATTCAAATTTTCTTTAGGTGACATCTTCTTGCATGCAACTAGCTAAAAAAATTTTAAGAAATACAGGATTTTAGTTTCTAGTCTAATTTGAGGATCTTAAATATACAAAATTCTGGAACGCAAAGTACAATCCTCTAATCAGCTGTATCTCACTCTTTTAGCTATCTCTAGGACAAATTTCCGAATTCAGACCACGTCTAAAAATGTCGGAAACAAAAATGAATTTCAGAAATAGACCTTTTTGTCAAGAATGCACTGAACAAAATTTCTGAGATCGATACGGCGTAGGTGGTCATCGTATGCACCACTGATAATGTAATCCGAACTTTCTCTATGAAGAGAAATGACGCCGCACTTATGTGTCTTATTAACATTGACTGGTTGTTTTGTATCTGACCGCAAGTCCCATAGCTTCAGTAAATTATCTTCGCCACCTGATAAGATGCAATTGGGGTCAAGCCATACCGTTGTCCAGACTTCACACGGTTCATCGGTATATGGTGAAGTATGTCCCAAAAAGGATAAAGGTATGTTTCCTGAAAATAGAGGGTACAGAAGAAACTTAAGATAAGCAAAATTTGAAAATAAATGAAGAGTGCTGATATTGCTCGACCATACTTGCTTGAAGATTGTAAGGAACAATACGCAATTAGGTAAATTATTTGCTCGAAGAGTTTTTTCCTCCATCTTTCGAACTTAAATGCCAGGCAAAGACAAACTTCTTGACAAAGAGACAACTCCTTGCACAATTATTACTGATGTACGGAATGCTTTTTACTCCATCCCTGAATAACAAGCCTAAGCATACCGTCCAAAGTTTCGATTTTAGCCAAATCAATCATATGCATCCAAAAGCAAAATGGAATTGCCTTCATATGTATAATGAAATCACAGATTGTTTTAATCCACACTTATATTTTCGTGCTTTGACTCTGCCCAACTGTACCCTTTTTAGTGCATAACAAAGTGCTCTCTAAGAATAAACATTATTATGGGGTCGCTTCCTCAAAACTATTCTCAACTATGCCTTCAATGATTCATCCTCCGACAAGCAATGGTTGCATCTGGCACAGCCTTATTATCATTCTGTTCATGTAGAACCCAAAGATATTAAGCGAGATCAGCTATGCAGACTTGAACCTTAACTTTCTCATAGTTTTCTCGTAATAGCTGTTGTTGTCACTTGAACTAATTAATTACGTTACCAGTTATGCCCCTCATAAACATCTACGTCAAGGCCCAAATTGACATTCTATGTTGTTTAAACAAGTTATGAAAATCCGAATAGTACTGATCTTAGCAACATAAATCCTGTTTTTTATGTTTAATTACTTCACAGAATGTATATCTTCTTGAAGAAATCAGTCCTTCAGCGCCGTGCTATTTTATATTGATTATATTACATCGAAATATTACATACTACACCGTCACAATTACTACGTCATACCATTAAAGTATGCTGTTCCAGTGTGCACTTTTACAGTTGAAGTCTAATATAGCGATATTTTTTAATGTTCTTGCATACAATCTAATATAGCGATATTTTTAAATGTTCTTGCATACAGCCTTAGGACTATTTTATCCCAGAAGAACAATCCATGCTTGACGACTAAGCGCAGGAACATCTTCAATGTTGGCTATCTAGTTATAATAAAAGATTTTAAATTCAATTGAATTAAAAAAAGACTATCCAGTTCTCACGATCTCAAAACTTAAATTTTAATCCAAAAAATACCCGTTTCTAAGTTGATAACATGCATTGTACCATGGGCATCCGAGCAGAGTGCGGAATTTCCGCAAATTGCAATTGAAAGTAGAATCTCCTTTTCGGTCACTGGCAAAATATGCACAGTATCTAAACCACTATCAACGATACCAATAGATCCGGTTGTTAAAGCAGAAATGATGTGTCCATCAGGTTGTATAGCAAAACGAAAAATTCCGCCAGGTAGAGCGATTAGCTTATCCACTTTGTTCCCGTGCAATTTATATATGCTACCAGAATGAGCATTATTATCATGCAACTGATATGTAGCAACAACACATTTCAGTGATCCCTTCTCTATGAATTCCAAAGCAGCGGGTCTTTCATGGAGGACGAGCGAATGGGACAGCATAATTGGAATCTTTTAAGCCAAAATTCCAAAATCTAAAGATTTAGTTTGAAAACCAGTATACTTCCACAAATTGTAACAAATTATTGCTGTCGAGCGCTTCGATCAGTCTCTATTAGGCATTCTCGTACAAGAATCCGAGCACGGATGATATTTCGCTTCAAACGTTCCGAACAAATTTTATTGTTTGTATACGATGGCCGAATATCCTTTCCTAATTCTTCAATCACCTGCAAAATATTTGAAATTTCCTGCGACCCTAAGCTTTTATTCAAATCAATATATACGGAGAAAGTCGATAATGATGGGGAACAACTAATACTTGAACCGTTTATCTTAGCTAATCATAGGTCGCAGGGAGAAGGAAGATATGATAAGTTAATTTATTATTTTAAAAGACAATGATATAATTAAGCACAAGGATTCCAAACATTTCATCAAGAAAGAAGTAACCTAAGTCACGAATTTAAAGTTTAGAAAGTCAAAAAATAGTAAACAACCAACACTCAATAACTGGGTATATTTCGATGCCCCTGACACCTGAGCAGCCGGAACCGAATATTGTGGAAGTGTTGCGGTAGTTGATGATTGATTAGAGGTTAACTGTTGTATAGTATGTCCACCAGTTTCACCAGACATAACACTTGACAGCGATTGAAATAGCGATACCTGAAAAGCACGACGGTAACCGACTGAGAACAGCATGTGCCACAAAACTTTACCATTTATAAATCCGACGTAAATACGGAAATTATCAAAAATCAATCAGGTAATCCAATTTAATGCATCATGAGCTCATCATATTCCACACATTTCAAAAATCTAAACCAAAATCACTCCGGAAAACCGGATAGCATATAGCCAACCAGAGGGGACGATATATACTTATGCAAGTTGTCGCACGATTATTGCATGCAATGGCACATGAAATGCAAGGAATACAATGTGAGACATTTATGAAGTTACCGATGTACTCATTGGGACTGTCTGTAAGATATATTTTTCTGGAAACGTATTGGGATCACCTTCATATTCAGGAAAATTGTTTATCAGGAAATATTACATTGTGAAGTATAATGTCATTGTCATTATTTGGTTGCGACACTGCTGAATTAGTCCTATCGAGTCTTGAGAGATCATATATCAATCGCGCCACAGTAGCCCAACATATATTTAAGATACTATTCTTTCCCCTAAAATTGCTATACCGTCCGAGATTTTCGCCTTTATTGACCCAATTTAACAATCTTTTAATAAAGAGTATAAATTTATGCTAAATCTGAACTTTGTACTTTTGCCTTTAATTTTGACTTGAAGTCGATTGTCAAATTTGAATCACCTATTTATTGATCACCTCCGATATCATTTGATTTTTGCTTTTAAAGTTTCTTTTTGTCAGATTATTTCAAGTTCTATTGAAATTTGCTTCTTGCGGAATTTTGGCTGATCAATCGAAGCTATTCAGAATCCAACGGAACAATCAATCTGCTCAGAACCACTTGTGTTTTTAAACATACACTATACTTTAATATTCCAGTATTGGCTCGGTGTTACCTGTATTTCAACTTGAAGAGTACTGCTACATGTCTAACGTGAGATTTTACCTTTTAGTTTAGTAA
This sequence comes from Dipetalonema caudispina, assembly GCA_013365325.1. NCBI lineage: Eukaryota > Metazoa > Nematoda > Chromadorea > Rhabditida > Onchocercidae > Dipetalonema > Dipetalonema caudispina. The sequence goes on along the minus strand of JABVXV010000269.1, from coordinate 42,091 downwards.
AGGCATAAAAGTGTATATTTTATCAGATAGACCGAATTCAAAATTCCAAAACAATTTGTATTTGATTTGATGCAAACCATGGGAAATGATATTTATTTGTATGTAGGACAGCTGCTGACATCCAGTGAGGAATCCAGATTCTTGAACCTTCCTTTACTACAGCTATTCCAGTATTGAGCAAGGATGAATCTCTATTACAGATTATGTTACCGATGTTAAATTACCTACCAGGTCTAACTGTTGAAATTCATCTGAATTTCAGACATATACATTTGAATTAAATATGACCTGTGAAGGATGCGCAAATGCAGCAAGAAAAGTATTGTCGAAATTAGGGGGTACGTCATTCTTCACTAATGTAACTTTTTTAAGTTCCAAGGAAGTTTTGGGATTTTTTTTATTCGCTTCTGCTTCCCTACTCGATAAACTGGTTCTTAAACAGATCAATATCATCGAAATTAGAGATATCGGAAACCGATGATCTCATTTATGGCAAAAAATGTTTCCTTTCTGGAATTTCATTTCTCTTCCTTTCAATTCTTATTGCAGCTGATATATCGGATGTACAAATCAACGTAATGGCTCAGCGTGTCGTTGTTACAACCACATTATCCGCTGACTCGGTACTTGCAGCATTGCAGAAAACTGGTAAGAAATGTAGGCAAATTTGTTGAAGGACGCCCATCAACTATCTAAGGCTTCATTTAAGAAGTTTTAACATTTCGTTGTTTCAGAAACAAACCAATGACCAAGATAAATGAGGTTTCTAAAGTGAAAGCAAAATGCACCTTAAGTATTCTGGAAAATCATTTTACGTCACCATGCATAGATTCGAAATCTCTAGTCAATTCATCGATTTTCATCACGCTCAAACCATAAATCTTTTCCCAAAAATTTTAGCATGATATTCCATCCCGGTTTTACAGCTAACTGTTTTCTCTGGTACTGTTTTCAAAGATTTTTTTTAAGGTGCATTTCCTGCGATTAAAGTGCAGTTTATCGAAATACTATGTCACTATGTTCAATCCTTTTTAAAAAGGCAGAACTTTGCACTTCTTAGCATTAAAATGTTTTAATACATGTAATTTTATATCTAGGATTACATCTTATCCTTGAAGGGAGAAGAGAGTTTCATCTATCATTTTCAATAAGTTTTATCCGTACTTATCATCAGTTCAGTTAAAATTGTAATCTGATTACCATTTATCTGCTAATCCATACATTTGTCCGGTATTTGTCCATATTTGATATTTTTTCATTAATTTGATTGCTATTCCAATTTATCTACCAATATTAGTGGAACAGTTACTTCTTCATTTCTTTCTCTATCCGAAGTTGTATCTTTATATTACTGCCTGATTTGAGTGTAGGGTTCAATATTAAATTTGATTACAATTGGACACATAAACTGAAGTTTTATTTCAACACTTAGTTTCTACCGGCTTAACAAAACATGCGTTGTTTTTGTGGAAGACATTATCTCCCGTATGCAACTGTCACCAAATATGTGAGCCATACGAAGGAAATCAAACTTTGTATATAGCACACGAACATAAGCATAATTACAGTCTATCTGATTGATCATTTCGTGATAAAATTTAGGTTGTGCCGGAGGTTGATAAAAAGCGAGCGACTTGATACCCTAAATTATAGAAAAAAGTAGAAGAGATTTGAAAAATAAAGCATTTTAAAGCTGCAATAGTTAAGACTTAGAAGACCGTTTAACCTCAACGAAATGGTTGCAAACTACTTCCACGGAGGAGTTATTCGCATCTCAATCATTCTCTCCCTTCTAAAGTAAAACACTCATAGAAAAGGACAAAGACTTCATAATTACTTTAATATTGTAACGTCGATAGAAATGAAATCGTTCTGTTATAAGCATAAGTTTCTTTTTCTTCCTGTAGAATAACGCCCGAGCTTTCGCTACCTGCAAATTCTGATTATATTTTAAAAATTATAATTCCCACTGAAAAATCAACTCCCTGAGAAAAACGGCAAATTCATCTCCTATAAATGAAAGCATCGAATTGAACTGTTTGATATATTAACACTGCTGGGTCGAAAATGATTGATTATATAATGACTTCTCAAGCGAAGGCGGAAGCAAAAGCAACTGAAAATATAATGAAGACAAATGAAAGTAATCACAATCATAGCTTAATAGTATAAACCGACCTTCCCCTCCTTTGCATACTCGTGAAGCTGGACGAAGCTTTCGTTTTCATTCTTCAGATAATTCCGTATTCTCACGAAGTCAAAATATGAAGGGATAAAGATAACCGTACCCAATTCACACTTCGGCAGAATAGTTTCCTGAAAAATTATTAGCATCCATTTCGAAAAATAGTATCGATTGTTGCCATTTGTTCTCGTTATGCGTATCTGTATGTCCACATATATCTGCATGTGTATATCTTTTTTTAGCCTTTAGCGCTCCTTCAGAAAATTTATCAACTTTCAAGCATTCGCGCAACATTTGTTGAATTATGCATTAAATACCTTAAAAAATTTAAATCGAATATCAGATTGATTTTCTGCTATGTCGACATCGATTTGCTGTAATTCCTGGCAGTATGGGATTTCTATCTGAAACTGCTGAAATTTCCGATAACGATATCAATTGCTGCATAACAGAAAATTACAAACAGTTCGAGACTTTATGTTTATTACATATTTGATTGGAATTGTGAAACTAGAAACTTTCAATGGAAAAAGTATTTTCTTATATCCTTCCTGATGTGTAGTCAATCAGCAAAAATGCTAATGCTAAAAAAATGTGAGATCAAATTAGATATCAAAGTCAGGGAAAGGAATTGAAGAAACAATACGACAAACTGATTAACTAATTTTCACTACTCGCTTAAAAATTTCGAGTATTCATTAAGTTTACAGTAATGCTCTAAGTTTTAGTCTATTTCTACATAGAAAAAAAAAAAAAAAAACAAAGAAAAAAACATACATTATCTAGCAAACCTTCACTTGGTGTAAGTAGCTTGACAAATCCAGCAAAATTCTCACAATAAAGAGCAAATAACGCATCACATTCCGCACGACGTTCTTCCGATATCAGCACCGTTTGTCTAATAATATAACTTCTTCCTTACTTGAATAAATTTTATTAGATAATGATATATAGAAAAAATTGTTCGAAAGTTCCAAAAAATAACAAACCTATAAAATTTAGAGTATTGTTCGAGGCTCCAACGTCGAACTCGCGATATATCAACTGTGAGTTTCTTCGGTTGTATATGTAAACTACTGATAACATTCAACAAATGTTCCCAATTTTGCATTAGCAGTATATCAGCCTAAATTTTTTGACCGTCTTTCTTTAAGTAACATAAATTTTAAGCGAGAAAAATACAAAAGTCTTCAATATTTGCATTCAACTTTTGGTATTTCAGTAGCGTGGGAAATTTTGATAATTATGAAGACTCTCACTAAGATATTATATAATTCCTCTCTATCCATAGAAAATTGAAAAAACAACAGAGCTTTATAGAACTGACAAGTATGTCTGTTCCAAACCTTATCAAAAAATAAATCTACCTTGTCAATGATTAGCACTTCTATGGAAGCCAAGAAGTCTGTTTCTCGTTCCGAATTATTTTCACCACTTTCACCTACAATCATCCGCAAACCCAGCGGTGAGGCAATTAAAATATCCGACTCATCAAATGCCGTATAAAGTTTCAAACTTTTTTTGGCAATTGCAACACCAATCCGAAAACAATCATCAATATTTCCACTAATAAGCTTCCGGTAATCATCCGAAACCTGAAAACATTCTAAGTAATAAATAATTATCGATATGAAAAAAATGGAATGAAACAACAAACACACAACAAGAGGAAAGAAGAATATCTATTTATACAGAAAAGCATATAGCGCGATTAAGGAAACTAAACGAGATAAAAACGAAGATTAGTAAAACATTGAAGATTTATTGAAAGTCTTGCTTTTCTTTTTTCCGATATTTTGAATCCTGTATCACCAAACTCCGTTTTAAAACGTCGATAATTCGAAATAAACGGCTTGTCTGAATCACCAAAAATTAGCATTCGGAAATTTTCAATAATTGGAAGGACATCCTTTTTCATTGGGCAAATTATTAGCACTTTGGGCCGAGATAATCCTTGGTCACGTGTTTTTTCGATATCATCTTCGGTTAGTGTCCCCTAAACTTGGAATTTAAACTTGAAAAAATACTGGTTAATTAAAATATCCTATAGAAATTTAGTGAGATGAGTTATAAATCCGAAAGAACACATGGTGCAAATGTAAAACAACGTAAATGAATGCTCATTTCTTTCTTCTTCCGCACCATCTAAACTCATTCTCAAAGAAGCGGTTAAAATTCTAGTAACTTTCTGGGATGTCACAAGTACATGAGGTCAGATTAAAAGTACATACTACTACCTCATGATTGTCCGGTGAAATGAAGGAAGATCAACTTATCCATCACCAAGACAGAACAACAAGTATTATTAACAGTTAGCAAACGATTAGCTAGAAGTAATAATTTAATTACACAAAAAAAAAAAAAAAAAAAATCACTTTTTCGCGACGCTCTTGCAGAAACTGTTTATTCTTTATTACCATATTTCGTATTTGCATAATATGATTGATAGCATGCAAGCAATACAACGGCTAAATTATTTTCAATTTTATAGTTTCAAATTTCGATTCAAATTTCAAGTTCAAAAGATGAAGACTGATAGGAGATTTTTCCCTCAGTCCATTTAACATATATATATACTTGAGAGAAAGGTAATTATTAGAAATAATGAAGAAAACAGCACCATGGAATCAATTTTTAATCCTGCTGCATAAAGATCGATGTATCTACCGATAATAGTGTACAGTGATAGTTGCGCGCCGGTCATTGGGTTCCCATTAAGAATTTCAAAGTTCTTCATCAATTTCGAATTTACACCAAAATTTCCGATTTCCACTTGTTTTAGAGTACTATCTTCCAGCTTACAGTAGCGCTGTTGGAATAAACCTGTCCCAATGTCTTCCTGCAAAAATAGCATTGCACATGAGAGTTTATAAGTTCTCACTGAACCGAATTCCACAAAACAAATTTCATGCAAAAACCAACCAGAATAATACGCTTTGGCTCACTAGTTGATGCTGATAACGTGGCCACAACAGCTGGATCCAAAGTTTCCTCGAAATGCTGTTGGAAGTAATTCGAAGCAGTATTACCATCGACCCCAAATGCTTTGCAAAATTTTCGTTTCCCTTTGATCATCTCTTCTCTTCAATGTGATGACTGCAAACTCATGAAACTTGTAAAATTACTCGAACATTGAGAATAAGCAAAAGTTTGAAGCATTACCGATAAGAACACAACATTAAGAGATGCAGCATCGATTTTTTTAAATATATAAGTAAAAAAGCAACAAGATCAATTACGTTCGACAAACAACCACTCGTTTGTTTGAAGAAACCAAATTTCAATTAGCAAAAGGTACACATGCACCACTCATACACACATTAAATAACCATCCCATTCACAACCACAGGAATTAAGTAATCATACACTCTCAAGATCAATATAAAGAAGTTCAAAATAGCCAACAGTAAAAGTAGAAAAGGAAATCAGATTACGATCCAAAAAATTAGTCGATTTTGAAAAAATTCCTTTCTTCAGCGATCAAATCATTCTTCGCCTTTATCTCTTCTGAATACTACTATTTCTTCCTTTCACCAATAATGTATGAGAGCAATCTAATTTAAAATGACATAGATTTATGAAATGAATAAAAAACGAAGTAAATTTGTAGGAGCAGTTATATTTACTTTCCAATAACATTTACGTATTTCCAAGTAGTGCAGAGATACACTGTAATAGATAAAGAATTCACTGTAATGGTAAAAATATTTATTGGATACAAACGAAATCTTGCAAGCCAAATAAATGGCAATGACAGATATAATAAAACAATAAAACACAATGCTAGATTACATGAAAAAACGTTCTGTTATAAAAAATACAGGCTCATTGTTCATTCGTAGCGGCTTGTTCAGGCCTCATTGCATCTGGTACAGGTGGTGGAATTGAAAGCGGTTCAATGATAACGTCCTCTTCCTCTGAAATCGAAATCAGCAAATTAAGTTAGAAAAGAAAAAGGTGTGTCATTCGCTAAAACGTCCAAATTAAAAATGCCAAATGCTAAAGTAGAATATCTGCGAAAGTTCTTTGAGATGATCTCCTAACTTCTAAAGGAAATAGACCCTCGGTATCATCACAATTTTTTTAATGAAATGGTTATAGTCATGTCATAATGGTATTTAAATTTAAAAAAGTTTTCTAAAGTCAGTTAAGCGAAAATTGACTTTCTCCTTTGCCTTTCTCTAGTTCTTCCAATTCGTTGTCTCATCAGTAAATTATTTATTGATAAAACAATGAATTGGAAGAACTAAAAAAACCAGCAACTGGATAGTATCGCCAGAACTGCAACAAAAGCATCTAGCAACTTAGACAACGTTTTCATAAATTTTTGAAGCATCAAAAATCGTTAATTTCTCTAAGCTGGGAAAAAAAGAACTTTTTTTTTTCGAAAACATGCTTACAGAAACTAAATTACTACTAAAAGTCTGACACGAAACAGCTTGAAAACTGAAACTTTTTCCAAATTATTCTATCCTTACCGTTAGCAACAACAAGCGCTAGGGGTGCCGGTGCCTGTGCACGGGAATTCTGAGGAGTATAACCACACTCGGAAAGAGTTTGACGGTCCTCAATTGTGTGCCAGAAACCATCTTCGGTTTGTTTCTTCAAAATTTGCTTATTAATTGGCACCTGAAAGCATAACTATCGCATAAAAATTTAAACAAAACTTTTTATTATAAGTTTCTTTGACAAAATATTCTGTAATCCAAATAACCAAATTGAAGTAGGCCATGCTTACCTTTAGGATACCTTCAATTATTTTTTTAAGTTCCAAAACTGTTGCATTTTCTTTGACATCGCAAAAAATGTGCGTTTTACGACGTAATATTTCGAAGAAAAGTTCCTGAAAATTCTTTGCTAATAAAAAACAGATATACCGAAATAGATGTTTCCACTCAATTTTCCATCTTTTCAATCAATTTTCATTAAAAAGAGTGGAGAGAGGGAGCCTATCCTAATAGATAATCTAAGAACTTCTTAAAATTTACATCCTTGATACTCAAACAAGCTAAGGAGTGAAAAACTAGAAGAATGCGAAAAAACATATTCGGTCAGAAATTAAAATGATGCCAGTTTTTTAAGAAAATTTTATTTGAAAAAAAAGATGACGATAAATGAAAGAAGCGAACCATTTTAGTACTATCCATAGAAGTGGATATCTGATCAGATGTTGAGCATTACCCAATAAAACATACAAAGGAAATGAAAGAATGAATCCTGCAATTGGACATTATAAAAAAATTGAAATATGAAATTTAGGCACAACAAAATGAAGCGATTTAACGCCTACTACTATTCAGGATTCATATATTAACAGGATTGAAGATTGCGTAAACCAAGTATACTCGCATTCTCTCACCAATCTTTTTCTTTTTGTTATCTTTGAAATGTATCACTGAAAATGCTTCAATTAAATGTATCCTGGAATTAAAGAAAAAAGGAATTAACTCTTCGTCCGCAATCAACGTTTTAGAAAATTAAGAATTTTTGGACTTTTTAAAGCTAATGCACCAAATGGACGACATAAATCAATACCTACAGAATCAACAAAAGCTCCAATTATTCAGCACAGAGTATCTTCTAGTATTTCCAATACCAGGAAACACCGAATAACTATACATTGGATTATCCTAGAAAGTTCACAATTGCTACTGTTACTTTTTTTAACATAACTGATAAATTTGCTTTTATCATCTCCTTTACAATTACAGTTACAAAGCCAACTAAAAAACCTTCAATGAATAGATCAATTCTTATTTCTATGATCTAACGTTGTAAATTCAACTTCGTTGCTAATTTTGAGAGAGAAAACTACTTTCCAGTAAAACATTTCTTATAGAACAATACGAAAAAAAAAAAGTCAAATACATTTTGGCTTCTCCAACATCATACAAGCCAACGCGATGAAAGCGGAAAAAATTACAGACAAAATGAGGAAAGTACTAATTTGCAGTGTCCCGATAACGTACGATAAACTCTCGAATATTGAAAAACAGTCCTTCAAGTTTTACTAAATCAAAATTAGTTATAACACATTTACATTTTACATACAGACAAGATGAAACAGTAAATATGTACCGAATTTTGAATTCAAAAACAATAACAAAAAAAAAAAGTGCTCAGAAGCCGGTAGTTAACTTTGCAGAAACTTCTATAAGCAGCAGGGAAAATTCCTCATCTACTCTATTGGGTTAAAAACCTTTTTTTGGCTTGGTAAACTAATCACAATTATCTATTCTATCTTCATGCATACTGATAACATATAAAAATGAAACCCTCTCTGCAAAATACGAATAAACACCACAGTACAGAGTCAAGTGAAATCCTTCTTCCGTTTATGCCGGTATTTTTCTACGTAACGTAAACTTCTCCAAATTATGGATATTACACACTCGAAAATAATTTTAGAGAAAGGAACAAAAATAGAATCTCTTTACAAGCCAGTATGCATGAAACGCATGAAATTTCCGAACAATATAGCGATCAAATGAATACAACAGTGCATTTTGGATGCTAAGAATCTTGAGAGAGTTTAGAAAAGAAAACGTTTACAAATCCGTGCATAACATCTATCCAAATTATTACCGCTAAGGTAATAAAAAAAATTAAGATCGCGCATCAGCAAAAGTACAGAAGCAATGAAAAACCACCAAGTTGATGATGGAAATAAATGTAATATGCTAATTAATGCACTCAAAATCATCTCATACTTAACGTTTTTGATCACCAAGATCTTCGATTAAATGTGAATCAATATATGGCCATTTTGTCCCTATTATCTCCAGTATTTCATCCTTCACATCACCCTGTACCACTATTTCATCAGTTGCTGTTACCGATGAACCACATGCAAAACGTCCAGCAAACAATTTCGCGGTAGCTTTCAAATCCACATCTGCAAATAAACAGATCAACTTAAGAAAACATAATTTATTACCTAATTTGATGTTGACATTTCCGTTATGGCTAATTAACATCCATGATCTAAAAGATAATGTGTGAAGATCACAGCACATAAATTTAAAGAATAACATGAGCAACATATATGACAGAATTCTACAATATTAAATGTCAAATATTGAAAATACTAAATATAAAAGTAGAAAACCGAACTATCCATCCAGTAGTCCCGAAAGTTTGCCGATGAAATGCGAAAAACAGAGAGTAAAATTTTAACGCATACCTAAATTTCTTCCGTCCTCTCTCTCTCTTATGTTAAATTTCAAAGAAATTTCCACTTTCTAGATGTAAACGAAGACAATTACAATTAGAAAACAAATTTTCTTGTAATCTTGACTATATAGTTAGAATGAGGCTTCCTAGAATCAAAAAAAAAAGAAAAACATCATCAAAATTACCAAATGAAGCCAGTCCTTTGATCACTGTAACGAATTTATTCTTTCCACGAGCTACTCGTTGTAACGTAACTTTCGTTGCCACATTCTTCTTCACCGCTGTACTTTTTTCGTTTACAATTTTAGAACCATAAAAAAATCTTGATTATTGAAGTAATGATTTCAGAATTTTCACACAACGCAAATCTTGAACCTCACTACGAAATTTTAATGTCAAACTTCAAACCTCAACATTTTTTGGATCAAAATATTGCAATGCCAAAGCAATTTTTGTAAATATCTGAATCATCTCCACATGATTCTATTTCACGATAGTTCATTAAATCTATATATTTTAAATGAACGAAGCATATCTCTACAAATGTTGGAAAGGAAGATCATGGTAGGCAACCGTCTCCCTAAGGTTCATGATTTCAGTCATCTTATTATTTCCTTCAATTCATTCCACCGGTTAATGTAACTGTAAAAAAGTGATGATACTTATAATCAGTCCACGAAAAGGAATAGTCAGCAGTATCAGTATGAAAAACCATAGTCAAAGTTTTTGTACATCCAATTTCGCAACGGAGTAATAACATTAACAAGAACCAAGATATTACCCTGGATTTTCTATTATCTTTCTCTTATAAATCCAGAAAATTTCATTAGCCTACCTACACCCCAAATACGAAGAAATGACTACCTTTCCACCTCGTTTCTGATGTTTTTTCTCAGCATCCGTTGACTCCTTCCGACCTGCCAAATTTAATTTCTCGAATTCGGACGGCAAGTTAGCTTCTAACCAACTTAAACATTTATCAGTCATCCCACTGTATTCGCAGTATTCAAGCGGCATAGTGCATACTGAAAAAAATTGTAATTTGCAATATTTTTATTGAAAATAAATCTGAAACTTCGATTCTTGGAATGACATTAAATTTCAAGTTCCCACCCACTCTTTCAAAAAAGAAAAAAGAAGACAACCTCCACAATACTGCACCCTGAGGGGATATTTAATAGATACGGCATCCGTTGCTTCTCCTTCATCATCGGCCATCCCTACGGAATCCGCAAATTAAAACAAGATGCAAATCCTAGAAACTCTACAAGCACAAGCCTTTTTTATCATAAAAAACCTCTTTAACAATGCACACAAGACTAATATCATTCTTTCGAATACATTTCTATCAGGAAGCGAATAATTGGGATTTTTGCGATTATGGGAAGTGAATTCAAAAAAGCAAACGAAAATTCTTATTCTAATCCGTATCAAAAATAAGAAATAAAAGGCCACAATTCATAATTCAAAATCGACGCAATTTTTGAAACCATTAGTGGAATCCAATGGAATAACGAGGACAAATACATTTTATTCCTCCATTTCTAAAACGAAAGTTCCGTAATTGTAGGCTAAGTAAAAACATCACGAAATGTATGTATGCCACTGAAGTAATCGACTTCTTGTAATGCATATGCCTTTTGATAATACCAACCTTTTACACCGTTATCTTTGAACATTAATTAACAGTATGTTATCACAAATGCGAGCACACAACGAACTTGATAGAGTTAAATAATTAGTATCTATCACTATTCAGTAAGCTACAAACTGTATCGTTAAAAAATAGGGCCATCAATTGATTTGTTTTTTTCCCTTTAACTACTACCATGTATCTTATCTTTGAGCTTTGGATAGAAATAAAACTCCAAGAAATCAACCGACTGCCCTTTTCTAAACATTATATATTTTGAGCATGAAAAAAAAGTGGGAAGGCTTTCATATGTCACTTGGAAAAAAAGCGATGATCAAATATTATAACAAACAACATTAACCTTAGGAAAAGTTATCAAAGAATCTAAATTTATCTAAACATTAAGAAAGCTATCATAATGATAATAACATAGCAATTACTTCACCGAGATCGGTGCTCAAGTTGAAGCAATAATGGACAGAATATGCAAAATTATCGCGAATCCGAATTCTGATATACAGATAGTAAATCTGGATTTTGATATGCTATTGACATTTTTGAAGAAAATTTTGAGAACCGGAATCTCTTTCCAAATACTCCATTAACCAATAATGAATGGCAGATAACTGTCCCTCAAAAACATTGATCGTGGCATAATAATGTTTAAGAATGTGTCATTACACTGGGATAACTGGTCAATAAGATATTGGTTAATGGAGTATTTTGGTATTTATTTGGTAATCATATCATTTCTGATAATTACGTCAAATAACTAAATAATTCCATGAGCGAAGGAAAAGACTTAGACCCCCGAATATTCAAAAGGAAAAAGTGTATGAATAAACATGTCTTTTATATTTTTTATGTTTTCTGATTTACTTGCCATTACGACATCTATTTATTTCGGCACTAAATCATGCAATTAACTCTTGAAAATTGGAAAATCTAAAATAGATGTGAAATCATATGAATAGATGGATTTCGACGGAGGAAAATTCTTGAAAAAGGACATACATAATTCAGGAGAAATATACTCTACATTACAGAGCCAAAATGTGAAATCCATCAATTTTATAGCGTCAGATTATAGATTGCTTTCCAGGATTTCCCATTTCTGTGTATCCAAGTCATTTGTACACCTGCGTGCAACAATATTATCACTATTTTTCAGTCCTATCACATCCAAACACAGATTCACATCTTTATTTCGCAATTTGCCATCCTGAAATTTTTGGATCATTCGTCATTCATTTTCTGCAAACTTCTACATTATGAATATTCTTAAGTCCTACTTCCAACAAATTTCCTTATCTCCTTTTTTCTCCTTTCTCTTCGTGAAAAATATCAACCAGATGAAGAATCTAGAAAAAAGCTAATATAATGCATCTCACCATACATTTAACGAAAGAAAACTTTTTAGATTGAAAAATTCAATTATGAACAAAAAATTACCTTCCAAATCCATCTATCTTCTTTTTCACTTTCTTCACAATGCACTAATTGAACAACTGCAGTGTTATCCACTATAGTACTCCGATCAATTTTAGCGCAAGTTAACTCCCGTCGTAGCTTTCCATCATTTGTCAAAGAAAACAGCTAAACGCAAAAAGATTGACTGATTGGTTAATTTATTTCAAGACACATCAACTGTGTTAGATTTCTGCAGCATTATGAAAAAGAATGAATTTCAGATTACCTATGCAATTTACTTCCTATAGTTGTAAATTTGACCGCGCCCTGTAATCACACTACCAAATACACACTGAACTGGATGTCCGGACTATCCAGAACATCCTGTGCAGCATAATGTTTTGAAAAGCAAAAATTCTGAGAATCTTTTTGCGAATCACTAAGAAGACCATATTTTAAACTTATCCAAACTTCAACATACTTGCGATTCGCTTTTACCATTTTGACATGGAAAGACACCAAGAGATATAACCACATCTTCATCTCGTTGCAGTGTATCCAAACAAAGTCCACTGGAAGGATTTCGCATCTAAAATTAGAAATTTAAATCTGGAAAAAACTTACAAATTTTCGGCTATATATCGTGACAATGTGAAGCACTCTCAATAACAATTCTTCTTGCAAAACATTAACTTGCATAACCCACTGAATATTCTCGAAAAATTTTCAGAACTTAACCTCAAGACTGGTAAAACGGTCTGCTTTTATGCTGCTTGCGACTCATCCAACACTTCTTGCAATAACGCAACGTTTCAACTTAAGTTCGTTTATACCCTAAGAAAGCAAGTAATTTACCGCGCCAAATGCTGCAACGTTTTCATCTAAAACGAATTTATTTTTCGCCACGTTTTCCAAATACCACTTAAATGACTTGCACTTCAATTTTTCGCGCAAAGCTTTCCTTTCCGAGAGATCACCAACGTCCTTCTCCTGCAAGAAAAAATCAGATAATGCGCACAACCTTACTGAAAAATGGCACTATTTTTGCTGAAACTAGTCAATTTTTGAGGAACTGAAAGCAATTTATACGGACTTTCCTTTCAAAATTAGTACAGCTACAGATCTTCTAATCTCTTCAACACACTTCCCTACTACCGCATTCAGATTTATCTCATTCCAACTTTACCATGATACCTTCGAAGTTGGCAGTGATAATTCATGAATGACCAAAGAGAATAACTTCTTCCCATTATATTTATAACAAACAAGAGGTTACATTCAAATTTACATCCAGGAAATCTCATGAAAAACTATCCTCTGAATGATTAGGCTGGAGAGACGGCAATTTCATATATATATATATATATATATATGTATCAAAGATTTAATTAAAAACAAGGGTACTTCAGAAGGTAGTGTAAGACACAGTAACATCTTTGTTGGAAGCCGCAACACACATATAATAAAAACCTTTTAAAAAACTTGAGATTACTCAAAGTTGTAGCATAACTTTTAGTATATAAATCGTACCTTCAAATCTGACCGGTGAATATAATAAAATCTTTTGTAGTCATCCATCCATACTTCTGCTAGTCTTTTCGAATTGGTACCATGCACATCTTTATTATTACCAGGCCCAGTCATGTTATAAGGATGGCCAGCTCGAAATATATGGCCAACATGCGAACAAGGAATAAATTCAATACTTCCACCACACATCCAAACCTAAAATAATCGATCAGTAAATGGTGGGTAACTTGATGAAATTCCTAAAATACTAAAATATTATCTGCAAATGCATGTTTTTTTTTGATGTTACAATATTGAAAGTATTTTTTAGAAAAAATCTCAATGGAATCTTTAAAAAATAACCCTAAATGATATTTCTAGATTTTCTCCACCCCATATATCCATTTCAGGATCATATCCACCAACTTCGAAAAAATATGATCTGTCTACTGCTAAAAGACCGCCTGCCATCGTTGGAGACCTGAAAATGTCATTCAACCATAATAAAACCTAACGTAGCCTCAGAAAAAAAAGGTTTACTTACAAAACGTATTTTGTGTTGCCTGAAAAGTGATTACAACTGAAAACATTACAGGCAAAATCCAGAAACATAAAGCACCTTACTGATATAAAAAAATTACTCATAAAAAAGCATTTTGAAAAGCCCGACCAATAAATTCACGAACCTGATTGGTTTCGTGGGGTCGGCATCGCGATATTCCTCCGGCACGGGATCCCAGCGAAAATGAAGGCTCCACCAAAATCCACCAACATCCGCAGGGCGATCACTACCCGAATAAGCCAATGTTTCTGCTGATATGTGATCAATTATAGGACAAAGGACAGCCAACCGGTTATCTTTAATACGTGCTAACAGTGGTTCTAACCTGAAAAAAAGAACGTAAAGGATTAAAACTTGTAAAACAAATTTAGATTTCCATTCACAGTTATCATTTATTGTGACTAGGGACTGGAAGAAATCCACCTCTTCCAAAGAAATTGTAACTATTCATTTGTTCACAAATGATATCTTTTGAATTATTGAATGCCATTTATGGAAAGAAAAACTTTCAAGATATTGCATGAGTATTTGGGCAACTACGCTTAGTAAAAACTAGAGACAATTAAGCCTGTAAGGCGAATTTGATACAGTTATGAACGATATGTCACTGTGTTTTATTATAATCACCATTAAATAATTACATAAAAACTTGGATAATATTTTAGTGCAAATAAAAAGCTTCGATGAAATGAATATCATGAAGACGAATTTACCATCCCTCTGCTACTTCACAGTGGGAATCAAGAAATACCAATACATCACCAATTGCTTTTGTCGCACCCAGTAATTTCGCTCGTATCAAGCCTTGTCGTTCCCGTGCTCGTATTAAATGTACTTTGTCGCCAAAGCGTTTAATATATTTTTCTAGCTTGCCCTTCAATTCATCTGAAATCAAAAACTGAGTTTGTCACTCTGACAATATTTCAATTATAAGAGGTCAAACTGTTACTGTCTGCATAAAATTACATCACCGTTGAAAGTAGTCGAAATTCCATTCAAGGCCAGAGTAATTGCAGCAATTCTTAAGATCCTCAAATTTTATGTAAAACGCCAGATAGTTTATGCAAACACAAATACAATTGGAAAAATTTCCGTCAGAGATAACCTAAAGTAGTCTTCTACCCTCTGTCACATACATTTTTTTAACTCAAGTATTCACAATGAAGGACCAAACTACTGAAATATGCTTATAATTCACAGTATAGTTATTTTTCGTTATTTCGTTTTTCAGTTCAATTTATTCTATAAATGTCATTGCGTCAGTAATATCTCTGATCATATTTTAAGATAACAATAAACAAAGTGTTAGAAAAAGAAAAGGGAAAGCTATATTGTCCAATTAGAATCTAGCAATTAAAAATCGAGTATTTGGATAAAAACTGAACCTCTCTGACTAAAATCATCAACAAGAATGATTTCCTGTAGCAGTTTAAATGGTGTTCTATTGATTACAGAATGCACTGTTCGCATCAAAGGTGACCACGCTTCATCAGTAAAAATAATCACTACTGAGGCAACTGGTAAATTATCAGGATAACTGATTTTACGGCACTGTTCGTGGCGATGATCCGGCACACTCCGATCCAGTGATATCATATCACTGAAACAGAAATTTACAGAATGCTGAAAAATATGAAAATGATGTTCACATATATTATTTGAACACCATTTTCATTTTTTGAACACCATCTTCAAATGATAAAGATAAATTCATGACAATAACATTATAAGAATATTCTTATCCTTTTCTTGACACGCTAAACATGTAAGATGCGGAAAAATTATTACAACATTTTGGTGATATGGGAGAAAAAATCTAATGATTTGAAGTCTTTGTATCAAAAATGCCACTATGTTAACCTGATAGCAACATAATGGATCAGAAGTGAGTATTTGATATTCTACTATTCATAATTTTTCGTATCATGAACAATTTGATTCTTACCGAAGTTCGGTAATACAATAACTCCTTACAAAAAATTTTTTTAGACACAAGCTTTATACAAAGAATACTTTAATTTACATCGATATCAATGTAATATTAGTAATAATTATGATCATAACTCTCCACTCTACATAGTAAATAATTTCCAAGCTTTAAAAAGTATATCGTGATTTCCAAACAAGAATGTTATCCTTTTAAAATCACAAATTTAAACTAATGATTAACTCTTATAAAGCAGGCATCGACTTTTCGATTATGTTAATAATCGTTAATCAGCATTTCATCAATAATGCCGTAATAATGAACCTAGTAGCCTTATCAGTTTTTCTTCCAATATTTTAGACAAAATCTAATCCTTCCAATTTATGAAAAATTCTTTTGCATCCCATCCAACTTAAAAAAAATTAGTAACTTCACTTCCCAAACAAATAAATATCTGTTACCTTGCAACCAAATTCATGAACCACTTTTTCATATCCGCTTCTCCTTGTACTTTCTGTTTTCCTGTCAAATATACACCACTACCATCTTCTCCAGGACCGATACGTTTCTTTGAATAATCCGGTACTTCATGCAGCATAACACCGCGCTCCCGCTATGTTAAGAAATGAAAAATGGAAAAGAGAAGAAAAAGGAA
This sequence comes from Dipetalonema caudispina, assembly GCA_013365325.1. Taxonomy (NCBI): domain Eukaryota; kingdom Metazoa; phylum Nematoda; class Chromadorea; order Rhabditida; family Onchocercidae; genus Dipetalonema; species Dipetalonema caudispina. The sequence continues at coordinate 25,037 of JABVXV010000269.1, read as the reverse complement.
AATCGTAATCCATCAAAAGCGGGACATTTCGTACATAAGGAATGTCCAGTTACTCAGAATAGTGCATCTTCCGGTGATAATCAAACTGTGTTCGATCACTGAGCACAGTGCGTTTTCCGGTGATAACCAGGACTATATCTGACTAATGACGACGGTGCGTCTTCCGGAGACCAAAACTGTGTCTGGCCTTTCACTGCAATACATCGATCAACGAGACGCGAAAAACGGAATGCTTGAACCATTGGATTGGGTAATGGCGATATTTGTTATTTGGTTGACGAAGTGAACTTAAATTTAACAAAATTTAAACTTTGAAATAAAAATGCATACTTTCCGTGCAGGTAATTGTAACCGCAATGGATTACGTGCATAGAATGTTATGAAAAGGACGAGCATCATAATAAACAAAACGTCTAGTGATACGCTTGCTTTGTAGCGTGGAATAAAATATCGTATCATACTGCAAATCATATAAATAGGAGAAATGATTAAATGATTAATTAAAAACTGAAAGCATGGAGTGATCGAAAATTGAGCACTTGAATACAACATAATGAAATATATTAAATGAGAGGAATTTGTAAGTAATTTGATAAACAAACAATATAATTTGAAATTCAACAATGGATAATTGAAAATTTGGATGCAAATCTGTTTAAACAGGATAACTTAATACGAAAATTGAGTACTTAAATATGAGATGATAAGAAATTTTCAATAACATTTCCCACTAGAATTTAGCAACCAAAAAATAATATAATAATTAAATATTTAAATTAAACATGAACTAATATATGGAATAGCAGAAACCCACCACTATGCCCAATCTACACCATCATCATATTCTTCATCGAATATTGCGGCCGAGTGCTCTTTTATGAATAGCTCACTATGAAAACTTTGCAAATTAATTTTTGGCTTCTCATTTATAATTTGATGTGTTAAAACACTTATTTGATTGTATCAAATTCGTTCAATTAAATTAGATAGAACTAATAGAGAGAGACAGAAAAAGAGAGAGAGGGAGGAGAGAGAGAGAAATGAAATGATATAGAAAGATGACACGAAATGTAAGTGATAAAATTCTTTAATCAATGGTCAATAATTCATTGCTGTAAGAAATAGTTAATCATAATGATGATTCTATATTTAGCACCTTTCAATGTATTTCTTTCTTTTTTCATATCTTTATTCCATATGTTTTCTTTCTCGCTATCTATTATTACATATTCCTCATTCATAATATTTTCACTTTCTTTTCATCTTTTCTTATTCTGCTATTATATCCACTATGATATTTACTAAGAGTTACTTTATCATAATTATTTCCGATATATCGAGAATAATTATGATAAACTTATTTGATAATAAAATCATTAATTAATATTTAAATACGAATAAACAAATGATTAATTATTATTACTACTAATTAATAATAATTGGATATATATTATTTTATTACATTCATTATTTGATTAATCTGAAATATTGATATATTACATTCTTTAGGTTCGATTCGTTTTATTCTTGTCCGATCATTCTTGGCCTAGCCCACGTTCATACATTGTCTTCCATTTCGAATAGCCTGAGATCTTTGAACCATTGGCATAGCAGGTAGTATTTTATTGATTGCATCAGTGATTAAACTATAATAATCATCCTGTTAGAACAATCAGTCCTGACATTTCGATATTTCATTAATTTTCAATAGCGAAGTTATGTTTTTCAAATTGAAAACTTTTCTGTTGATATGAAAGGGATTTTTGGTTACTCTAAGATTTTGAACTTTAAATTTTGCAGTGATTTCATCAACATTGTTGGAAAAAGAAGAGTGTAAAAGCTGCCTTTTCAACTCCAAATAATTTTTTCAATGTTATTAATTTTTCAGGAGTTTTCTTTTATTCCACTGGAATTTCTTACATTTCATTGTTTTCTTTAATTTTTTCTTAAGAAATTTTTTATCAAAGAAGGGATGGTATAGTTACCACTGATTGATACAAGCTGTCAATGGAATTAAGCTTATTAGTAATAATCAGCCATTATCATTTTCAATCAAAAATTAAGAATTACTTTAAATCAGTCTTTCTTGACAACAATAAATAACAGACTGCTGTGATTAATAAAAGGTTAAAGATCTTTTCTAAAGGTATAAGTTAATGAATATCATTGGTTCTAATCATTATTCCTAATTGTTTGTAAAGGAAATGAAATTAACTAATTAATTAATGATTGTGTTGACCTAAAAAATTTCTGATCATTGCCTGTTAAGGATGGCAATTAGCTGATGATTTTCATATATGAAGAATGATTATCTATCAATCTCCTTCCATCATTTAACATTTTTCCATTCTTGTTCAATAATCCCTTTTAAAGAATAATTGAAATTCAGGTTCAAATTGATTTATCACTTTTATTCATCAAAATAAACACTCAAACACACATTTAACCATTTCTCCTACTTAAAATGAGAGCAATGGAGAGATGATTAGAAAAAAAGATACGATAAGCGAGAGGCTAAAATTTTTGTTTTAATTTATAAAAGGAATAAATTAGTTTAATTATTTCTTCAAATAGCATCATTTTCGTGTACTAAAATAGGTGTGAATAAAAATGACATTTTTTTGAAATGAAAAAAAAGAGGAAAAAAGAAATAGAAAATTACAAATGTGAGAAGCAATGAAATCATTTTCCAATAGTTTAAGTATTTGAGCCAAGCATATTACCGCCCAAGTCTTTTTATTTATCTATGATAGAAGCCAGACAAATTATTGCCCATTATTCTTTATTGTAGTTCACAAAAAAATTGTCATCATGAAGGTCATCGATTTTTAATCATTAATTAGGCTTAATTTCTAAGAAGATAACGACCTGGTACGAATGAAAGCTGAAACGTAATTATGTGGCACAAATGTGGCATGGTGAAAAGAATGGATATGCTAAATGCTACCTATCATAAATATTCTCAAATCTATGCTAAATATCTAAGGTAAGAAGAAGGAAGAAATAATTATATTAAAATACGTGAAGCTTAATTAATAATTGAAAAGTAAAGAGGAAAAAAAAGATGATATTAATTAATATTTATATTTAATAGAATAAGAGTAATATCATCAAAGGAAAGAAGTAAATTCAAGATGAACTATCATGATTTCATATTATTAGTACAATTATTATCATGATTGTTGTGCCTAAAAGTTATTAATTGTTAAAAAGAAGGAAATGAAAGAAAAGGAAATGAATGTTGCATATCTTTAAAGCATCAACATTAATGATTGAAAGTATTAAAATTTAATAATAAATCTGAAAGTTTCAAAAAATTTAATGCAACAAAAGTGAAAAAGGAAAAAAAAGATAGAGAAGGTAGAAGATTAAAGAACTACTACTAACCTGTAATATTAGTCATTTAAATTTTGCTTTTTTTTTGCTTCCAACTGTTTAGATCGATCAAAGTGAATTTTTATTGAACCAGAAAAATTCTTGGAAAATTTTTTATTTCTAGCGAATTTTAAAACTGATTTAGAAATTGCAAATTAAATTCAATTCCAAAAATAAAATTTGAATGCACCACATATAAGAAATAGAGAAAGATCAGAAGGGCTTGCGGATTTCTCAGGTGGAAATGTAAGAATAAAATAAAATTATTCTTGACCTTTTGGAAATAAAAGGTCAGGCAAATCTATGATGACCCTTCGTATGAGACCATGTAGAAAAAAACCATATAGTATAACATTCTTCCTTCTATTTTTTACATACATCCAATTGATCTCAACTTTCTTTGCATAATAAATTTTTGTTTCGCCTGTATTTCACCACTCATCGTCGTTTCATCTTACAATTCTTTTTTCACCATTTCTTCCGAAAGTACTGAAAATATTTTCATTTATTTGAAATCAAAGAATGAGCAATTTGAATTTCACTTCTTCATTTTCACCTAGAATTACCCTAAAATAAAACTTTCCTATCTCACAAATCTTACATACTACACAAGTCACAAAATCATTATTCATAATTTCTTATTCAATCTATATTAAAAGGAAATGTCACCTGATTGCTATTTCTTTTAAGTTGAGAGTTTACCCAAATTTTGCCAAAAAAACAAAACTTCTATTCTTACGAACCAATTTTTACAATATGTTATAAGTTAATGTAAAAATAGCATGAAATAACGATTTCAGTAACCTTCTAGCTTTAAGACTGATACTTCTTGTCAAACTATCGTATATCCCAGACCGTAAATTTAATAATTTTAAATTAATTTCTATTCTTCTCAATTAGTTCATCTTCCGAATTTTTTAGTGCGTAATGAGTCTTTAAGATTACAAATTTCCAGTTTTTGATTCCAAGAAGTTTTCGTGTCCGATAACAGTCGGTGCAAACTTATCTTTTATCAGCAAACATTAATGTAATTGCTTATGTGTTTGTTGAATAATGCACTAAAATGATTCACAATAAGTCACTCCCATTTACCAATTGACTTGAAAATGAAAATTTTGGGATGGAAATATGCAAGGAAGTAATAAATTATGCCTCCATCAGTATTCTTAAAATTTTATTTTTATTAAAAAATGAAAACTCGTTTACTGTTAGCATTTCGGTTATTCAAAAAAATTCCCTGGGAAATTCGTTTCGTTAGCATTGGATAAATGGATTGGATAAAATCATGCATACAAACAACATCTCATATGATAATTTATTATGGGAGGAACGAGTTTAAAAAGCAAAACGGAAAATTATTTTACTACAAATCAAATCAATTAATTATGATGAATACTCTCCAATAAAACAGAAGAACAAAAAGGAAAACAATAAGTAACAATAAAAGTATGAAATTTACTGACACTTTATTTGTCGTAAAATATTATCTGAAGAAACACAGATAATAATTTATTTTTGAGGGAAAGAGACTGCATGGTACTAAAAGCTTACTCAGTGATCAAATTCACATTTCCTCAACAATCCTTCCAGTAAAACTTACCATTTTTTTCGAGACTTGATTGATCACTATTTTATTTGATAATACAAACAACCCGTTCAATATTCCAAATGATACTTTTTCATCTCAAAAATTACACTACACCTTTTAAAATTTCTTTTAATACTTTATTAATAGTTTGTTGGAAGAATTGATATGTAATACTCTCCGATAATTTTTAACAGAATTTTTGAAATTACGAAAATTTCTACCTAATATTTTTAAGTAATGAAAAAGAGGGAAGAAACATGAAAATATTTTCCAATATGAAAATACCATTTCTAACATAACAAGACAAACCATTCCAAACAGTGAGTATGATTATTGATACAAAACATTACGGCTAGATATTCAACAAAATGATGCTCAAAGGATTAAATGCAGTGATCTCCTCAAATCCTAATTATTTCAAATAAAGCATGATAATCTCATATTTTCCTACCTTTTTTGATTATCTCTCTTCTAGCTAATCACTTGATAAATAGACATTGCTATGTTTTGTCAGTGTAAAATTAATGAGCACCAAAACCAATGAAATACTTTCCCAACAAGAAAAAGAAAGAAAAAAATACATTAGAAGCCTTCTATATGTTCATATAAGTGAGAATTAGTCAAACTGCTGGAAAAAAACTGAAGTTAGAAATAACAAATAAAAAAGCGGAATAAACGTGAAGAGCACTTCTAACATAAGTTTCAAGAGAAGAAAACAAGATTCACTCACTTAATAACTTAATAAATTTCACTTCTCATACTCAACCAATATTTTCCACTCCTCTTCCTTTCGAATGATAATTCTACGTATAGATCATGAAAGCGCAGAAGAATAATTCACAGAGAGCAAGGAAGATATAAGACATGTAATTAAGGAGGAGCAAAAAAAAAAAGAAAGATGTAGCGAATGATGCAATCTAGCCTTCAAAATCCTTAGCAAAAAAATTTTTCCTGTCGAATTATAATTAAATCTATAGAAACAAACAGGATGGTGCCAAAGAATTATGAAAGCAAATATATAGATTTCAAAGTTGTCACAACAATCTATAGTGAAAACAAATCATATTTTTTCGGATGGCACAGTTAGAAGATCAAGTAAGCTTCGTTAGATTGTATTTAGTTGTTAGAATTAAAATACCCACACAAACAACATAAGAAGAGAAATTAATTTATTTATCATAAATCATCACGCGAATGTGAATGGAAACTACTTGGTTTCATCTGTTGATCCTTACCAAAAGCATGCATTGATTGTGGCAAATATGGTTTCAAAAGCCAATAAAAGTAACCAACACAAAGTGTGGTTAGCATAACAGCGGTAAGTAGTGTACGTGACACACGTTTTTTGGCTGGCTTTTCATAATCACTGGTACGGCAAACAGTCTCACCATCGATATAGTTCCGAGTGATGAATTTCAAAACTTCATCCAGGAGAATAACGGGAAATGAAATTTTCAGCACTGCGAACCATTCCACTAGTGTGAGTGGTGTAATCTGGAAAATCGTTGCCAAGATTTCCACGTACAGGATAACGAAATGTAATGACAGCGATAGAGCTATGGATGACATCAACCAAACGTTTTTCCAAGGGGGCATTACCAAAAGCGACTGATTTTCCGACAAACTGTAAATTGCAAATATTTCAATCACGATTTGAATATCTCAATTTGTCTATTTCAACAAATTAATAGCTATTGTCAAGAAATTCCCTTAAAAGTTTTGGTTTCAGCAGTATATTACGACGATACTTACATACGAATCCAATTATATTACACCTATTACACATAGGATAAAGTGAAAGTATAACATCAACAGACTTGGAAAATTTTTCAATTTATTTCTCCTTGAATCCAGAATTAGAAATCTACTAAAACAAACAAAACATTAATCCAGTAGTGGTGGGAAAATTCGCTGCATGATACATACAAAAAAAAAAAAAAAAACCTATTCAAAGCGTTAAACATTTCAATCGTAACTAGAACTGAAAGCGCCATTGCATTCGGATGTGTATCCTCAAATACGGCACAGTCAAGGTCGACAAAGTTTTCTGGTTCAATTTCACACCGCATCCAATGCGTCAACTGATAATAACTGATTTGTGGGCCATCTTCGTACAACAAAAACCACCACATCGACGCACCAACAGTTGCTATTCCGACATATGCTGAAAACAAAAAGGTCGATCCACAAAACAGCACCAAATAAGGTCTGATAAAAAATTTTAGTCTATCCCGAGAAATACTTCAAGAGTTTCGATAACTGATATTTCAGTGCAGGAGGTTATGCAATAAATCATAATGGACACAGAATACAGAAACACTTGAACAGAATGATAAGCAATGGAATCAGCCGCAGTTTTATTTGTTTCTCTACTAGGACCCTGCATTTTGAGTTGGCAAAATACCCACAGAAAATCAGCGGAAATGTTTTTCTAAAGTCATTTAAATATAAAAGTAAAAATTTACATCCAACAGCCATGTAACGGAAGAAAAGCCATTTGGAGATAAGCGACTCTCCAGCAGAACGTGGCGGTCGGTCCATAATATCCAAATCCGGAGGATTGAAACCTAAAGCAGTAGCTGGAAGACCGTCAGTAACCAAATTAACCCATAGCAGCTGCACGGGAATTAATGCTTCAGGTATGCCTAATGCTGCTACCAAAAAAATCGACACAACCTGAAAATGTACTACTTTACTTAGCAGTCAATGGATTAAGACGATCTACTTCTAAGAATTTTGATCCTTTGATTCACTTTTACTAGTTTAAAAGCTTACGACCTGATCATGTCTCAACACTATATTACTATAATCAAACATTTAAGAGGTAGAGGTAAAGTCTCTAAGTTCAATTGGCTTTGGACTTTCAACCTTTAAACCATCTCCCATTATTCTACATTTCGCTAATAGTTAGATTAAGGTCTACTTGAATGGAAAATATTTTTAAATATTTTTAAATCCTTATTTTTCATACAATCCTTATTTTTCATACATAATCTGATTGACATCATTCAGCCTGGTAAAAATTAGAAAACTGCTAAGATTCTTAAACTAGAATTCACTCCAACTTCATGACCACCAAAAATGAAGCAAAACTGAAATGGTTCTGAAACAGGAAATTTCGTTTCCGAATAAAAAATGGATTAAAAATTCCGAAACCTCGCCAATATTTGATGAAATAAGATAACGAATAAACTGCTTCATGTTATTGTAAATAGCTCGTCCTTCTTCAACCGCCGCAACAATTGTAGCAAAATTATCATCAGCTAGAACCATTTCTGATGCCGTCTTTGCTACAGCTGTTCCTGAACCCATAGCAATGCCTGAAATCAAAATAATCATCAATTATTACAAAAAAAGGGCAGTAATTATGAGCAGTGGTAGGAGTACTTGAAGGTAATAAAAATATGAAAACTACTAACAATACTAACAGAAATCGCGCATATGCCATCAGGACACCGACTCATAGATCCCGAGTAAATGTCAGCCAAAAGAGTGAGGTTCAGAAATTTTAGCCTCAGAACAAGAGAGAGGCCAGGTAAATAATACGTTTAATCATGGTAATGCTAACACGACACATGTATACCTTTTGGTCCATGAATATGTGCGATATAACGAAATCTCCTTTTTTTATGAAGAATTTGTCTCTTTTTTTGTTCCTTTTAAGATTACATGCATACATTATAAATACTACAGGTCTAAACCAAGTAAGAGAACCAAAGCATCATTTATCATGGCACATTAGTTATAAAGAAATGCTGTAGTTATCTAAACTTGCTCCTTCTATGTCATACTGTTCTCAGACTTCGTCCACTTCCTTAGATCGTATCTTCGACTTGGTACTCAGCAATGTAAGCAAAAACCTTGAAACGGCGCTATATATATATATATATATATTTGGACATGGTAAATCGTACTATGCAGCACTTTCAATTTTCATGCATTTCAAACATTCAGATGCTAGTACCATACCGATTTCGGATTTCTTCAATGCCGGTGCATCGTTCACTCCATCACCAGTCATAGCAGTAATTTCGCCATGTGATTGAAGAAATTCAACAATTTTTGATTTGTGTGCAGGTTCAACACGTGCAAAAAGTTTAGCTCGTCGGCATGCATCACTTTGTTGCTCTGGAGGTAGATCATCGAATTCTCGCCCGGTAAATGCTTTACCTGAAATTATTTCCGTATTATGATAAAGTTTTCATATTCTGAATGACCACAACCATATTTGTTATCATGATTAAAACGAAAATAATTAATGGTGGATGATTAATAATTCACTTGAAGGCTGAAAAAAACCACATCTGGTTACGGTCATCAACGTTCCCTTTTTGTCCGAAGAGGAACCTCATTTTCAATCATTTACGATTCGTAAACAACGCGAAATTCCTTTAAATCATGGTAATAATTACCGGTAGAATCTTCATCTTCAGCAAAAAGTCCAATGCGGCGACCGATAGCTTCTGCAGTATTTTTGTTATCACCAGTAATCATGATAACTCGGATACCAGCCATCCGACATTCCTTAATTGAGGGAATCACCTCTGCTCGTGGTGGGTCTAACATACCAACCACACCCACAAAAGTAATATCCTTTTCGTAAAGTACAAATTGCGACGAATCTTCCAAATTCATGCTACAAAATAGCTGTTAAAGCTCACTCCTTCAATATATGGCCAGAATTACATTACAGTGTAACAAGTGAACTTCTGCGATTATTTAATGTATTTAGTATAAATGATTGCACGCAGAAGATCATAAAACTTCTAGCAAAAAAAAAGTTCCAATACTGCATTATAACATTATCCCTCCTCCTTTCTCCGTCCAGAAAATGATAACTTACGTGCGAGGATCTGACGGACTGTCGATTGTACCCAAAGCTAAACATCGTAAAGTATCACGTCCGGTACCATACTGGATGCACTGATCAACGATTTTCTGCGTTATCTTTTGTGTTAATGGTATTCGCTGTCCGTTCACTCGAACATGAGTACACCGATTCAACACACCTGAAAGAAGTATGTATTCACGAAACATGTAAAAAACAGTAAAACAGGCATCTGACAACTGAGGCAACAATCCAAAGGGTATCTGTAAATCAAACCCAGTTTTATCTTTACTTAACGAATCCTTCATATGTTTACTTGCAACACTAAAAAATGCGTACTGCTGTATTTTCATTTTTGCTTGTTTTATGAAAAGATCACTTATTTTTTGGTATTTTATGAACCTCCAGTTTCCCTCGTTAGTTGTCTAATCTGCTAGTACCTACGCCTGTAATAAATGCACCATACTTTTTCTAACGCTGTTTATACATACATATATACTGTCGGTATACTGCTGGAGCAAGACCATCTCATACATATGTAAAATTGGATGAGATTGTTATAATCATCCATGAGAACAAAATATTTTATGTAGATATTTATGAAAATGAAACTTGCCTGAAAGGAAAAAAAACATGAAAGTAACCTTCTGGTGCTCCTTTCACAAACATTTTGGCATTTGATCCGCCGGATGATGGTATACAAAATGCACTCATACTTTTTCGATCACGTGAAAATTCCAAAGTAAATTCTTTCCTCCATTTCTGTTGAATCACTCGGTTGCAAACACTTCCCAGATCACGAGGTGATAGGCCCGCCTTATTCGTCCCATATACATTCATTTTTTCACATAAAACGACTAGTGCTGTTTCCGTTGCTTCACCAACTTTCTCATACACGTGTTTCGTCTGAAAAAAATCAAAATATAAATACACATTCCCATAATTTTATTATTTCGTTCTATCCCAAAATTCATAACTTACTTTTTAATTATTTTGTCTCAAAATACTGTAATATATTTTACATATCATCGAAAATCTTTTTCAAATCCTTTAAAAGTTCAAGTTAACTGATTATAACGAAATGAATTACACAGCTTAATTTTTCATACCAGAATTGAAAAAGAAAGGAAAAATTAAACTTCTGCCATACTTCGTTATAATCAACAGCAGAATCGTTGCACATTGCACAAATAGTTGCCAATTCTGTTAAAGCTTCAAATTCACCGCTTGCACAGTTTACTTGTCGTCCATGATGAAATACCTGCAAAGAGACCACGTTTTCATTTATATGAAAATGTATTGATGGAAAAAATTTCAAGCGTAACATCCATTTCTGCTGATCGCACCATTCAACCAGCAAAATGGACTGATAAATACGATAATCAATCTCAACTCCCAATCTGTTTACACCGTTTCAACTCAAATGATGACTGATGTTCAAAATCTTGTCGGGAATTTTTGATTTCTACTTTTATCCATAAAGAATTAACCAGCAATAGATAAAAACTTCGTTCTATCCAAACATATTCTACCAAACTTCTATATTCATAACAAAAGTTCCAAATACTTTGTCAAGACTGCATTTACTAACCGATTTAAGAACAGCTTTTTTTAATTAAATAATGATCGAATTAGAAAGGCAAATAAGTACACGGTAAAAAAACAATTTAAATGAAACAAGTCAAATTACTACCTGTCCTGATGGTTCATAGGTTGATCCGCTAATTGTAAATTCGAGGAAATCAATATCGTCTCCAGTTACTTTACTCGCAATAAACATTTTCGAAACGCTCATCTGATTAGTAGTAAGTGTACCGGTTTTATCTGAGCAAATTACGGAAGTACAACCCAAAGTTTCCACTGATGGTAACGAACGTACAATGGCATTTTTCTTAGCCATCCGACGTGTCCCCAAAGCTAAGCAAGTAGTGATTACAGCAGGAAGGCCTGTAATATTAGACATGTAGATAAGCAAGCATAATTCATTTAATTTCAATGTAATCACGTCCTCAATTCTCAAACTTTCCGAGCCAATTGAGTGAGACACATAAATCACTGGAAATTTAAAAAAAATATAATACAGATCAGGTTCGCAATAGCTTTCCAAATCATTTCAGCATCAACTTATCTCTTCTTACATTTTGCAAAATGCATTAAATGTAAGAAAAAAAAAACCTTCTGGAATGGCAGCAACGGCAAGCGCAACAGCAATTTTGAAATAATAAATAGCACCCTTGACCCATGAACCACCATGAGCGGGATCATTGAAGTGACCGATATTGATCGCCCACACAGCCACACAAATAATTGAAATAACCTAAAAGATTCTTCATTTAAAAACATTGGAATTAGAATATGGGCTTGCCGGGAGGTCCTTTCCATAAATAAATGCTGCTGAAAATAAAAAAATGAAAGATTTCTAGATCTAATTTAAATTCTAAACAAAGTGATGATTGAAAACAAAGCAAATCATACTTTGGACAACTGTTCACCGAATTCGTCAAGCTTCTGCTGCAGCGGTGTACGATCTGTTTCAGTTTCAGCCATTTCGGTGCGAATTTTACCAATTTCCGTATTTAATCCAATGCCGAAAACAACGCCACGAGCCTCAAATACAGCAAGTGTCGACATGATCTCCGGCAATCAATTTAGTTTTCCGGATGTCTCAATCCCATGAATTTGCTAGTAGTTGCAAATATTATACTTACCTTCCCAGCAGCAACATTCGTTCCGGAAAAAAGACAGTTCTTCTTATCTTGATTAACAGCTCTTGGATCAGGTACACTATCCGTATGCTTAATTACAGAAACTGATTCACCGGTAAGAATTGATTGGTCGATTCGTATTGTTGTTGAATAAATTTTTATTAGACGCAAATCTGCAGGGATTTTGTCACCCACTGAAATAATGTTAGTATAATTTTTTGTACGAACAAGTAGGTTTAAAATAGCAATACGTTCTGAAAGCGTGGCAGGGTAAGCGAGTAGGGAATAATCAATATTTTTACATTAAGGTTCTTATGATTCTTCTCGGTCTAATCCTAATTCTAATTTCCTACTACTATTCCACATTTTCTGGAAATCTAACATCATTGACTACATCCCTTGTAGACAGTAGTCAATAGTGATATGAAATTCTGCAATGTAGCTGACGAACGAAATAAAACAAAAGCCGTTAGTGACACGTCAGTATAATTCAATCGATATTTTTTTGAGATCAAGAATGCTTTTCCTGAATGATACCTGAAACCTCAACGATATCACCCGGCACAAGTTCATTAGCACGAATCATTTGAATGCCTTGTTTCCCTTCACGAATTACTTTTGCCATTTCTGGTTCATATTCTTTAAGAGCTTCTATAGCACTTTCGGCATTTCTTTCCTGAAAGATAAATTAAACTTTGACATAAAGCAAATTTCACAACTCACTGATAACTTGATGTCAATTAATTTGAAATCCCTCGGCAATTCTATCGGCAGTTATGAAAGTGAAGTGAAGGAAAATGTTATTTTCTTGAGTGACAATATGTGAATAAAAAGTCAGATAAAAATATCCAATCTATCAGTTTTGGCAAAAAAAAGAAATTTCTTTCGTGATGTGAAATGTTTATTACAGCATACTACAGCAAGAGAATATCTCAGGAGTTATGATTGCTCAGGTATTCGGTGTAGTATATTATTTAGCCGTATAGTCAAATTCAATTTCTTCCGGCTGTTGAGAGATCCATAAATGACAAAGCCACAACCGATAACTGCATGAAGGGTTATTATAAAGAAACTATTACACTTACTTGCCAAACGCCGACAGTCGCATTTGCTATTAAGATAAGCAAAATTACAAAAGGTTCAACGAAAGCGGTGACCGCTGATGTTTGATCATCGTGCTCTTCAAATAAGGCTAATACCTTAAAAACTACAACATGATTAAGAAAAGAGAAAATAAATGATGGGAAATATTTTTACATGTTGAAGTTCTTGAAAGAAAACCGCTGTGAAGTTTTGCTAATTTCTAAAATTTGTATATTGTAATTTGAAATAATATTAAAAGTTGAGATTTTTCGAAGAAATATATACTTACGAATGAAATGATGGCGGCAAGAAGTAAAATTTTGACAAGGAGATCGTCGAATTGTTCCAGTATTAATTCCCACAATTTCTTGCCTTCTTCAGCTGGCAACTCTAAACATTCAAAAAGGTTTTCAACTCTAAAGTTTCAAAAAGATTCATCAGTTAACCATGATTTAATGCATTTACTAAAATAAAATATCACATATTGACTATGAGGATTACTGATTACAAAAAACATTTTTCGCAGTCTGTTTCTGTTCCTTTGCTATCACTGAAAAGTCGAAACTTTTCCCTTTTGATCGGAGAGCCAAAAATTAATTCGAAGGAACACTAAAATAATACGCGACTGCATGTAAAATACCTACGAAACAAAAAGAAATATCTGCCATTAACTTAAAGTAATATACGATTTGTGTATAAAGTTCCTAAAACACAAAGACGTTCCTATTGTAAGTTTTAAGGTTCACGTGGGAAGCATATAAAAGATGAAAAAATTACCGTTGAAACCATATTTTTCTCTGTTTTGAAGGATTTGTTTCTCGGTAAGGCCAACATCACTATCGACACCGAAATACTGTAAGACCTCAACGGCTGATTTCGCGTGGGCGTCCTCCATATCGGCCCCTTCTTTTCAGTACTATTCCGCCCTGAAACGATGAAATTCAAACAACATATGTATCGAAAGTTTTAATCAGTAAAAATTATGCATAAAAAAATCAACGCGAAAGTTATATGCATGCAATAATCGAAATGTTTATCGGCAAATAGCCCTTACACATAAAAGTTAACATGGAAGGTATTTTACAGTGAAAGTGACAATAATATTTAACATATTCCCCACTGACCAACATCTCACATTTATTAATTCCTTATTTCAGTCTTAAATATTGTGTCATTTCTATGTTTCATACTGCAGTATCAATCAGTATCTCCAATCGAAATAATCTGAATAAACAAATTGAATTAGTGAAAAAAAATTAAAATTCTTTTAAAAAAAAAGATATCAAAACTACAAACGTGCAAGAAAACAGTTCGAACGTAATATCAAGTTGAAGTATAATTTTTTTGCATTTCATATATCGATATACGTACCACGCGTAGGCCATTCGATACGTATGTTGAATATGAGCTTGTCTGTCAATCAAAACTAAGATAAAAGCATCACATTAATCAATCCTACAACTCTTCTCGAAGTTCCCTTTTCTTTTCTTCGTTTTAAGATGAAAAAAAAAAAAAGAATGCTGAATGTTGGAAAGATAATAGAACTGGTGTAATTACAGCGGCAAAACAATATGATAAGAGTTCAACAACTGTCATATTTCAAAACTGCTCTGCTTGCACTACTGAGAAACAGAGAGGGAATAATAATGTGTGGTATGCAATTTCATACTTACGCAATAACGAAATAATCAAACAAATTCTGCAATATGAATTTTCCAAAGAAATTTGTAATTTGCTTTTGCATATACTCTCTGCTTCTTCATCCGGTAGGGATCAGCATCTGATCGCGGTTGACAGTAAGAAGATAAAGCAGTGGAAGTACAGGAAATATTTATCAATTTTTATATCTTCTAATTTGAACTTATTTCAGCTTATGTTATCTTAATTTAATAATGTAAGTTCCAAAGAAAAAGTGAACAGTTCATTGGAAATGAAGACGAAAGTGAGATAATTGATATTTGAAAGCTTTTTTATTTCATCCCACATTAATTTAGCAGATTATAATAAAATATCCGTATTTAAATTCCACTTCGAAAATTTAAATTAAACTGAGAAAATACATGAAACAGACACCGTAGCGTCAATACGAGTTTTTCGTCACGCTTTATCGGATAATGAAAATGTGTCCTAAATGTTTCCGAATATTCCAATCGATTACCGATTTATGTTACCGCATCTAACAGTAGTTTTACAAAGATCATTTAATATCATGTGTTATTCCTGAAATCTTTCGATGATCATTTACCAGCATAGTTTGCAACAGTTTTTTCTATACAGTTAAAATTTAAATGTTTATATCATTTAAAAGAGCAGAATTCAAAAAAATAATAGAATTCATATAAAGTTAAAAAAGAAACCTACAATTTACAAATTAAAAATGAATCAAATATAGTTGAAATGCATCATGTCTTGTTACGTGAATTTCCCGATACCTGTACAACTGTTATTTCATTGACGTTACGTTAAACTACGTTAACTCGTAACACTACAATCCAATTTTTATTCTCGCTTTGTATGATTTGGATGCTTAAATTTTCATTCCATCAACGAATAGTATTAAAGCTTCCCGAAACATGAAAAAATATATAAAGTGTTTCTAGTAAAAATCACCTCACGACCAAGCAATGTTTTGTAACTTACAAAACTGATAACAATCAAGAATTAATTTTCGTAAAGTATCATTAGGGTTAAACTAAGTAAACCGCAGATTAATAAGCCTCAAAAAATAACAAGAAGTTATCTGCTAGAACCTGATATCTTTTCTTCTTCAGGTCGAAATATTCTAGTGTTATTCTGAGATCATTATCTCAAATTAGAAAAGAAAAAACGAAGATGAAAAAAAATTCCCTAAGCTAATTTTCATGTCGAGCAATATGAAACAAAAAAGATGCAGAAGGGCGAAGAGGTTTTAAATAAAATTTAGTCGTTTCCCAATATTTGTAGATCCGATTTCTAGCAGAATGAACTTTAATAAATTTAACGCTGGTTTAACTGAATGCAACAATGATTTGATTAGGCAATTAAATTTCACTAAAAGTTGATTTCCACAAGTTATCGTGACATTTCTACCGACCAAAAATTTGACACGATCCAAACTTTTGTGGCTAACAAACTACAATGAGTAATGACCAATCTCGTATCGACTGATTTCACTTGCAAAACAGCAGAATTTTAAATAGCTAAAAAATCAAAGATTAATCGCTAATCAAAAATTTAAATATGTGTCCCATCTAAAATAACACTGCAAGTCCCTAACTTTTTGCCAGTTAATCTTTTGGCCAGAAACAAAAGAAAGAGACATGATTATTTCCATTTTTAGGATGAACATATAAAACACACATATTTCGTACAAGCAAATACTGAAAAATTGAGTAAGAAAGATTAAAAGTTCCAAATCTTCATATATCAGAAAATGCTCATAGGAATATCACCTCTGACCTCTAACGAAATCCACAATGAGCGATCAACAATGATACCAATCTCCTTAGTGCCATCTCAGAAAAACCACATGTAATTACGGAGAAGAATGAAATATAACGATGGGCTGCGCGGCCCAAGTCGTCATCGTTATTTCCAAATCAATTTCTGATGAATTTGTCATTGGAAGGAAGAAAACGGGATGAGGTAGGAGGGGCAGTGTGTATTCAGTGGGATCTGGTCCGGTCCGGTCCGGTTCGGTTCGTTATTTATCTTCTGAGTTCGAAATTAGAGGGAACTTTCCATATTTCTTGATTGATTTTGAATAGGGTTTCAAAAATTAAGTAAAATTATTAATTTCTTTTTCTCTGAAGCTGTAAAAATATTGTGATTGTTGTATCCAAAAAGCTTCTTTTCCTTAAAATCTAACTTAACTAATTTATTGCAGTTTGGATGTGATGATAGATGTAACGGGGATAGAAAGACCGTTATTCATGTTTCGGTAATTAACCGGCCAATCTTATGTATTATTCGAAATAAACGGAATAATTTACTTGTTGCTAAGAAATCTCACATATGGCTCAGTCTAGTAGATCGCTACTTCCAGATATTATCCTATACCGATGTAAAAATAAAATAAAAATGGATTTCCGAATCATTTGAAAAGATCAATTCGCCATTTGAAAACCTGTCATCATTTTTTTCTTGGCTGTATTTATGTCGTATCAGCTGTTGAAGAGAAAAAAAAATGAATTAGAAGTGTAATACATTCGTTTATCCAAAAAAAAAAAAAAAAAAAAGGGAAGCATGAAAATATCCGGAAATAATCCAATTTAAATAACGGAAGAACTTATCTTTTGATTTACAGATGATGTATGTAAGAAGTTTATATAATAATAATATGGGATTGATTAAGAAATAGATTATAAACAGTTTAGATTAAGGAATAGATTATAAACAGCTTACTTTGATAAACGCTTATCCAATATTATATTATTTATTATAGAAATCAGGGTGGTACTCAATATATCACTTGAAAAACAAATGCGCATATAATCAACTTTCCGCATATGGTTACATTTTTTGGCAATACTTCATTTGAACAAGTTCATTTTTTTTCCTTTGTAACTGATGAGAACCTTTCAGTATCCGGTTAAAGTTTCCAATTTTTAATTGCATAGAAGTAAATTATGTTACCCTTTGATCTAATGATTGCTACAAGTAAATAGATCTTCCCAACAATAAATTATTAATTGAATTGCTAATAATATTGAATTGGTTCATTAAACAAGGTAAGATTTCGATAATGCAACTACCAAAAATGATTTAAAATATGGATAAATGTCAATTATTTTTCTAACGATGACAAAATATGACAATACAAAAGAAAAGAACACAAATACATTATTCTAATTTAGTTGGTTAGCTTTTTATTTGTACAGTGGTTTTTGTTGAATGTACTTCAAGTGGAAAAGCTTTTCACAAGTATGATTGTAATAGTGAACGATTACAACAAAATTGTTTGCATCAATAAATTCTACTTTTTCTTTTTTCTGTTAAATTTTTTGGTGGAAATCAAATCTTCCAATCTTGTTAATTGCAATATTTCGTTACAATAAATGTTTTCAATGAGATTCAAATTGCAACATTACATTGAAGAATAAAAACAGAATGAAAGATTGATTGATAATGTAGGATTTTATCGAAGCATAAATACTTCTAACCTTCTTACAAAATCTCGAATTCATGAAATTTCAATCGAAATAATATAGCAGATGCAAATCCGGTTAGCAAGCTTGAAATAAGAAACATGATTGAGTTCCCTTCTTTCTTATACTTTTAATAAGCAGCTGCTCAAGCTTACTTATATTATAATGATAGAACACTGATTTATTTCTTCCGGAATGGAATCATTCTCATCTTATCTGGCATACGATCACTTCTAACTAATGTAGAACTATTCTCTTCAGCTAAATTTGAAAAATCCAGAACTCTTCAACAGTTAAAGAGTGGCATAAAGAGGACTGCAAACGTAAAAGCGCAATTATTTGCATTATTTGTTCTCCAACTTTTCTTGTCAACCTAAGCAAACAAAAATTCAATTCATTCAAGCATGTTGCAAAAAAAAGAAAAAATAAGAGAAAAAAAAATTATACTATCGAAAGTGAAGAAATTTGTGTAATCTTTTGAAAAGCATTTATTTCAAAAAATTTTAAATTTTAAAATCTTGCTGGAATTCCATTCGTTTTCTTGCTTGATGCATAAATTAAATAATAAGCACGATGAAATAAAGATTTTAGTAAAATAAAGTAGAAATAGTAATTGAATTTATCCAATTAATGAAGAATAAAATACTATTCAATTCTCTTTCAGTTATCAAATTCAGTTAATTTTATGCGTTCACTTATTTCTTTTCTTGTTTACACATTTGTATTATAATGATTGATTTTTAGTAAAAAACAATTCTCCCATAAATGAAATCAATTTACCTAATTTCGATTACCATACTTTATTTCATCTTACCTTTACTTCACTGAATTATACCTTATCTTTCATTTATGCTTCATTTAATTCATAACTACTTTCATTTATTTTTTACTTAATTTTTTCCTCATATTTTACGTAATTTATACTTTAATTAACTTATAATGCTTGCTCTATTTAGCTTCTGCATCATTTAATATACTTTATTCAAATAATGATTTACACTTAATTTATATCTAATATTCTCTAGCCAATACTTTTGTTTTGTATTTATTCTATAAATTAATCTCCCTGAAAAGTAGATGATAGTTTATCAGTGTACAGAAAAGTTTTTCAATTAATTGAAAATATGGATAATTTTTGTACTTTTTAGTTTCTTGAAACTTGTGGGTTGTTTTTTTTTTTTTTTTTTTTCTTTTCAATCTTCTGAGACGTCCTAAAACATGTAGATATTACAACGTTTGCAACTTGATGCATTTCTGAAATCAATAAAATTATAAGCTATTTGAAATGGAATATAAGCAATAATTACAAATCTAATTTAATATTTCATCGGGACATAGGGAAATATGAAATGAAACAATTAGTAAATAGTATCATTAGCCTATTACTTAATATAATTTTGTCCCTATAATCAATAATACCATTTTTTTTTTTTTTTTTTTTTTTTTCATAATTGATATAAATTGTTTTTGGGAAATTTCAAATATATTTTTTCAATGAAAAGTTTTGAAAAATTTTAAATTCATATTAAAGAAATTTTGCGAAAAACAATGGAAAAAAGAGAAGAAAAAAAAAACCACTTTCATCCATTTTAAAACAAAACGACATGTCTTTAAAAATTAACATATTTACAGCAGTAATACTAATTCATAACTAATTGTACAAACAAAATAAAGGATAAATCTGGAAATAATTGTTGGTAAATTGATTAATATTCAATGCTTTCATTGTTCGATACAAAATTTATTGTATTAAATAAATGTCAAAACGTAAAAAAGAAAATTTTCTGTATTAAGCGTACTGAATTAATCGACTGATTTTAACAAATTTAGGTTCTTTTCTTTCTTACACTTAAATTTGTTATGATTAATTAAATAGTACAAATAATTAGTGATTTAGTGAGACGTGAAAAGTTTGTTTAATCAAATTTTTGAAATATGCAAAAACGAAACAACAGATCAGTACTCTAAAAAAAAAGTGGGAAAAATAAATGAGTGAAGAGAGAAGATAGAAAACAAGTTAAATTTTTTATTATTTCTCCATCTAACCAATGATTCTCTGCCAAAACTTATTTCTTTAAATTCATATGACGTAATCATGCTTTTTTCTATCCCACTCTCACTTTACCTTTTTCTTTTTTTTTTTTTTTTTTTGGAAATACTCTTATTTGACTGACATTTTTAAAAGTCTTCTTGAAGTGGTACTTTTGAAGAAATTTTGTCGAGTATGTCAACACAAACATATTAGTTATCATCGTTGACAACTTATACAAAAATTGTCATCATTAGTTATCAGAAGGAATTCCTCTATTACTTGTTTCCATTGATGAGTCTTTTAGAATAATTTGAAAGAAAGAAAAATTTTTCATTTTTGCAATTTTTTGAAAAAATGAAAGAGAAAGAAGGAAAACTTCAACAAAGACTTCTGGAAATTTTAGATAAAAGTTTCCGTTTTCCTCTATAATTTAATCTTTAGCTTCAATGATTACCAAATGAAAGTGCAAATTTCCGTTTAATTTAAATCATTATCAAATATTAAATGCAATTTCAGCTTAATTCAGATAATCATGGAATAGTAATCGTAAAGTTTACAACGAAAGTTCAAGGATTATTCGAGAAAATATGTAAAGATAACACTTCTTAAAGTTGAAAGGAAATAACCGTAAATCTGTTATTCGAAGGAAAACAGTTGCAAGGGTGGCAAATTAGCTAACTGTTAAAAGTAAAGAAGTTCATTTTTTTTCTTTTTAAACTAAATTATACTTTCTACAATGGCAAAGGATTTATCAATTTTAAGCTTTCTCCAACTAATTCATTCATTTCATTTTCATTTTTCATTCTTTCTCCTTTCTTACATACTGTAATACTACTGTTTCTTAACTTCAAAAAAAAAAAAAACTGAAACGATTTAACAATTGGATAATATCATTAGTTGGAATTTATGAATTTAATGACTAAACAAATTTGTAGCCATTTTGAAAGGTTTATTATTTGACAAATTCAAAAAAATATTTTAGGAACAACAATTATTCCTTTATTCTCTCTTCCCTTTTTTACTGACAAATATTTGTTTTATCCGTTAAAAAAAAAATTGGGAATTAGTTTTGGGATGGAAGTTTGATTGGTTAAAGCTAAAATATATTTCGTAATAAAAAAAGTATAATGAAATGTAATGAATGACCAGCATTGATTGAAATAGAAATACTGAGATATTGGAATTAATTAAAATTAATGATGATAATGAATAAAGCAATAAATAACATTATTAGCGTATCACCTAGTAGACTTCATTTATTACCAGCAAGAAATAATTAATAGTAGATAATTTAATACAAAAAATTAAAAATTCAAGTGAATTGATAAATTTCGAAATTATTACTTATATTTAACATTATACGACAGATGTGTGCAATATTCGAAAGAAGTTTATACGTATAAGTTTTATGAGATCCACCTGTTTAATAATTACCCGTAAAGTTTCTTCGGGTATTATTCCGCTTAAACAATAACACCTGATCATTTGCATTGATTCATTTTAATGTCAATATCACCTGTTTTTATTCAGATCAAAGCTTACGTAGCTTTTTTCTTACCTCTATTAAGAGGGATTGAATTATGAAGTTTTAAATTTCCTAAGACTAGAAATTACAATTTCTCAAGAAATATTTAACACAACAAAATACTACATGAAGTAGCAAAAAAAGAAACAAACAAAAAAATGAAATCTGCAACTGTTAGTAAAAAATTTTTTGAAAATTATTGCTTAGTTTCAAATTTCACTATTTTCTTGAGTATATACGTTTTGCAGAAAAATCAACACGTGTAATGAAGAAAAAGAAAAGAAAAAGTGAAAAAGCAAAAGGATATTTTTATAAAATGTATTTTTACGTATATAAGTAAAAAAAAAAAAAAAAAAGGTTTAACTTTTTTTATCCTTTTAATCATATGATTTAAGCATATTTTTTATGAATCCGTTGAAAATCTCTAAGAAACTGTTTATTTGTATTATATTATTTATATCTTATTATATTATGCATTTTTTAAAGTTTTTGTATAAAAATATTGCATATTTGGTGTTTATGTATTTATGCAATATTAATTAAATATTTTAAATGCAAAATACTTCCTTGCATTTTTCTGAAAAAAAAAAAAAAACGAAAAACAAGAGAATTTATGCATTTTTAAAAATATATCAAAGTATTTTTATAAAAAATTTCAATATGAATTTCAAAATAAAATTTTTCTGAATATTTTATTTATATATGGGAAAGAAAGATACAAAAAAAAAAAAAAAAAGAAAAAAAAGTGAAAGAATCTGCGAAATTGAGAGAATGATAGTAGAATATAGTAAAAGTTTGGGATAATATTGATAAAAATTTCAGAGGAAGGAAAATGAGAGTGATAGTTGATGTTATGTAAATATTTTGTGAACAAATGATTTTTAGAGTGAGAAGTTACATTTTAAAACAGCTGTCTTTTTTAAATTTTTCTTTTTTAACGAATAAAAAAAAAAAAGTACTTCACATCGGTTCTGAGCAAAAAAAAAAGGAAAGAGTTTGCAAAAGAAGAGCAAACTGTTAGGCATTTTGCACTTCTTCATCACTTCATACAGATATCACATATATGAAATTTATTAAGAAAGTTAAAATAGAATTTTTATTATGGTAAAAAATCTGTTCATTTTATCATTTGAGATGTAATGATGGTAATATTAACTAGTAGATTTAACATGTTAAATGAGTAATTATTAATTGATTAATTAATGCCTAACGAATATATTGATGTAATTTTTTGTTAGAATATATTCGAATTTAATAGCAATTACTGAGAGAAAATAAAACTATTCCTATTTATTTACATTTATTTGTTTACATCTTTACATCGCGCCATAATGCTTAGTTTCGCTTATTTTCATATTTTTTTTTTTTTTTTTTTTGATATTTTGTATATCAAAATCTAATATTTTATTACAAGTTAAATTGAGAACGTTTTGTTTGTTCCATGGTTTTCTTTTGTTTTGATTTATTCTATTCTTTACATTTCCATCTACATGATAATAATTCCATATTTTCTGTAGCAGTAGTACAAGAATTAATTTGCTAGCGTACTTGAATATCACATCGAATTATTACAATATTTTTAAAAAAGCATAAGCAAATTGAAATCCAACAATTTGAATTTATTCGATTAACAAGCGAAACTTTACCACATTGACCATATCGAATTATTTTTAAACTTTTATTAACTAATGTCGTTTCTGAATATGTTCAAAAGGGTTAAAAAGAGAATAAACAGTAATCAAGAAACAGAAATAAACAGTAATTAAGAACTGAAGGAAACTGGAAATCAACTAAACTTAATTTATATTTGACTAACCGAAACATTCGGGAAAATTAACACCAACAAATTGAAATTATTATAAGTAGTAAATGGTAAAAACGTAACCTGTAGTAATTTTGAGTGAACTGAAACCGATCCGATACTTACATTCAAAGAATTGTTAATACGAATTTAATTTATTGTTTGTTTACTCATCTAATTTCAGTGTTAACGCATTGCATTAACATTGAAATCAGATGAATAAACAAACAGCAAATTATTTTTTAGGCCATATAAATACTTAGGTTGCTCCACATGCTATTCGGCTCAGTTCAAAAATTAAACAAGCTTTTTGAATAATGAAGCAATAATGAAAATCTTATCTCTGATTAATGAATCCGAAGTTCAAAAATTTTGGTAAGATTTAAAAATTATTCAGTTAAGTAACACTTAGTAAAAACAGTAAGAATATTTAAAAAAAAAACAATTAACATGCAAACAATTAAAGATAGCGACTCAAGAATTGCAATGATAACAATACTAACAATAACATTGATAATGACAATAATAATGCCAATACTAATACTACTACTACTACCACCAATAATAATAGTAACAATTATTGTTGTTATTATCATCGTTATGATTAGAATAATAATTATTGTCGTGACTACAATAATAATAACTACAGTAATAATTATTATAATAATCATTATTACACATGACTATAATTATTATTATTATTTATTATTATTGCTATTATTATTACCATTATTACTATTATTATTATCACAATAGCAATTAATGTTATCATTATAATTATAATAATAATTATTACAATAACAATAATAAGATAAATAACAAAAATAATGATAATATTAATAGTAATAATAATGTAATAATAATAATAATAATAATAATAATAATAATAATAATAATAATAATAATAATAATAATAATAATAATAATAATAATAATAATAATAATAATAATAATAATAATAATAATAATAATAA
>JABVXV010000268.1:0-87847 GCA_013365325.1 Dipetalonema caudispina | reverse complement strand
ATAATAATAATAATAATAATAATAACAATAATAATAATAATAATAATAATAATAATAATAATAATAATAATAATAATAATAATAATAATAATAATAATAATAATAATAATAATAATAATAAAATTAAAACATTTATTAAGCAGTAAAAAACTACAATATTTAATTACTGCAATATGTGAAAAAATTTTCTTAAATTTTAGAAAAAAGAGTGTACAGCAATAACTATCAATTTTGTTGACATTTTATAATTTTAATCGAAATTAAATTTTATGGTAGAGTGTAAAAATGAAACGGAATTTTGCCATTAGTGCTTATTCAACGATCAATTACGATTGAAATATTTACAGTCGTAATTTGAATTAATTCCTAAATTTAACATTTAAAAAAAAAAAAGGAGCGGAAATAACTTACGGAATTGTAAGACTTCGTTTATGTGATATTGGAGTATTCGGTGAACCCTCGGTACTATCCGATTTCGCTGCTTTAATTGTATCAACCAGTGTGGAAAATAACGAGTATGGTCTCTGAAATTCTTAAATTTTTACAAATTTCAAATTTGACTAAATAACATGCAAAGGAAGGAAAATCCCAGACATATTGTCTATTAAAAACAAACCGTAACATGCAGCATTTAAAATTAAATAAAACTATGGTAAAAAAAAAAAAAAAAATAAGGACAGGAAGGAATATTAACAAAAAAAAGAATAAAAATTATCTGTGGATAATTTACATATTATTCAAGAATAAACAATCGAGTAAAAAAAGATGAATAATTAAATTAAAAAGTGGACAATTGAATTCAAAAAAAAAAAAAAAAAAAATGGAATTATTTTCAAAAAAAATTCGTAAAATTGCATACTATATGGAGTAAATAATATCAAATTTAATAACTTTACTTTTCGCTTTTTTAGTTGAATTTTTCAAATTTTTTTTTTTTTTTTTGAGAAAAAGAAAAACAATCAAATTAAAATTATAAAAAGTCAAGGAAAATGAAAAGGATAAAATGGACAAAGATATTAGGATTGGATGAATCAAAAAATTGTACGATAAAAAAAAAAGAAAACTATGGGAAAATTGTAAGGTGTACAGAGGTTTGTTTGTTTATTTGTTTATTTGTTTATTTTTTGTTGTTTCAAATATGAAACCTCTTTTTCGTCATCCAATAAAAATAATGTATTACGATGAGTCATAAGCAGAAGTGCGGCTCTTTGCCGTTTACGTTTGGCCAACTGAAATTTTTTTTTTTTGCAAATTTTAATGATTATTATTTAAATGAATTAATACAATTTCCCATGAATATAATGTTAAATTATAATTTTCTACATTTAAAATTTTCCCCAAATATTATTTCCTAATTTTTAATATTAAAAAAAAGTTTTAATCTATTAATATTTAGCAGTTAAAAAAATTATGGAATTTTTAAATTTTGAAAAGGTTAATGTTAACACTGTCTCTTCGCAATGTATCATAGTAATATCATTTCATATTTGATACATTATCATGATATAAACATACTGATAAATGTTAATTGTTATTCTTAAATTAATATTTTACATATTTAATGCATAAGATATAATTAGTATCTATAAATTATGAATATATTTATAGCAAAAAAACAATTCAAATATGTGTGAATTTTTTTTTTTTTTTTTTGGAAAAAAGAAGAAAGAGAAAGAAAGAAAAATGTAATAATTGCTATAACATGTACAATAATAAAAGTTTTATATAAAAAAAATTTGAAAATATTTCACCTCAACGCCTGATTTCTTAGCTCGATAATTTTCAAGAATTAATAAGCCAGTGTAAAGCTTTCCAACGGTTAATTTTTGATAGCACAATTCTAAAATTATAGCAATTTGATGATCGTAAAACAACGATAAACCATTTGGGAAAGATAAATTACGAAAGTAACTTTTGACTTTTTTGTTTAGCTTAAATAGAAATTGAAATACTGACATTTTTCAAACTCAAAAAAAAAAAAAAAAAAAAAAATGCAACTAGCACATTCTCTTATTCTTAACTTAAAAAATTCTGAACATCTTCAAACTTTCACATATGGAAGAATTTGGATAGTATAATTCCTAAAACTTTCTAATTCAAATCATCATATTTTGTCTTGATAACTAATCAGCTGTTATTATCCTTTGTATCTTGTGATAACAAAAACATCATAATTTATAAAATAATTAATTATTACGTAACGTGAAAATCTTTGGGGAATATTAAATTTCAAAAAGAAATGAATCTTATCTTTTACGTGAAAGCTTTATTCAATTTTCACATGAAAGCAAGATTTGTATCCTTTGAACTTTCACATTCCAGAAGATTTCTAATAAGAACATGTATTAGCAAATATATTAACAGTTAATAATAATAACCTGTATTTGGTGGTACTACTAAATCTATCATATTTTTTTTCGCCTTTAATGGCCATATTTTTCGTAAAGTTTGACGTAACTCTTCGTCTGCCTCATCCATTTCTTCGACTAAAACAATAAATTCATTTGGATTAAATTTGTAAATAGATTTTAAATTATCATTTTTATATTTCACTTAATATTTTCCTTGTTTTTCTTTGCAACAGATTAAAGCCTAAGACTTTTTTCCAATATATGGGGATTTAAAATTTAAGGTAAAAGAAAAAAAGAGTTACATAATTGTTCTTATCATTATCCATTATTGCTAATAGGATTGTTTTTATCAGATAAAAATTTCAATTGTAAGATTCTGTGATATTATTAGAAATTTGCAAAAATTTTACGAGAAATATGTTATGTAGTATGAATAAAAATTTCAAACTAATCAATATTATATTTGAAAATATTATATATTTGTGAAATTTTACTAATTTTTAACAATGAGATACATACCTGGCCTCATTTTAATGCTAAGTGATTCACGTATCAATGCAAATAGTGTTGTTGTAAAATGTACAGTACCATCATCTGCTACTGGCATATTCATTCGTATCAAATGTTTGTAAGCTAAACGATATGGACACTTACGACCGAATCCTACTGGTGGTGTAATATTACGTAACATCTCATACATATCCGTATAATGAATTCGTCCACTAAAAATTATAACTTAATTCGTTTTTTTTTTTTTTTCTCAAAAAATTTCTGATAATTTTACATTTCTTTAAATTCATCAATTTTCAATCCCTAAGATTTTCTAACATTTCATCTTTTTTTTTCTTTGTTTTTTTACATGAAACGTCTGCAATTCAACCAATCACAAAATTGATAATCATTCCCAGCCTAATCAAATGTTTGGATCAACCCATATTTTCAATTATCAATGCATTCCATATATGGCTGAGTTAGCTTAAATTTTCAATGCAATAATCTCAACATTAAGCCATATATCAAGCATTAAAGTTGAAATTTATTTGCTCTAGGCTAAGCCAAACAATTATCTATTTCTCTCAAAACATGAAAGTTTTTTCTTATTTATTCAGCATACTCATAGTATAAACTAAAATAACTAACGTAGCAGCTGGATCATAATCAGCCCAGACTCGAACAAATTCATCCAAATGATGTGGCCCAAGGATTGAGCTATCACGAGTTAAATAATCAAAATTATCCATTATTACAGCAACGAATAAATTTAACATCTAAAAGTAAGCAAATTACATTTTTCAATGGAAAGAAGAAAGCTAATAAAGGAAGAAAAAAATTATCAGTGGGAGAAAATTGTGGTAATTAAGCTTAAATTTCTAAATAAATTAAATTTTCTTTTAAACTCATCTACCGAAGCTGCTCTACATATTAACCGTATCACCAGTAGTAATATTCAAATAACGCTTGTTTAGAATTATTAAACACAGATAATTTTCTCCTAATTTATTATTTCAAAAGAAAAAAAAAAAAAAAAAAAAAAGGTCTGTATACTTTCATAAGCAAGTTTGAAAAAAATTTGAAAAATTATAAATACCAGAAATGATGATAGAAAGACGAATGTGGTGAAATATACGTAAGACATTTGAGTACCACAAGTTGGTCCTTTAGCTAAATTAATTTCAAATGAATTCGGTTTCGCACAATACTTCCCTGCCGTACATGCCATCATTATATCTTGCCATGCTTCACCTGTTGAACATCTGCAAAACGATCAAATAATTTCTTTTTGATTCAATTCCTTTTCCTATTTTCAGGATGTAATTTTAGATTCCGGAAAGTTTCATAGTTTATTAGCTTCTACTATATCAATTGCTTCCCACAAAACATGAAAGTTCAACTTCTCTCCCTCACCATTGTTAATAAATAAACTTTGAATGATCAAATGATAAGACTTCAAAGCATTACAAATTTAAATATCTTCAAACGACGATATCATTTATGAAATAATTTGCAATTAAATGCATAAAATGTTTGTTGTGATGTAATTTTCATAGCGTAATTATGGTATAAAAATAAAAATTTGAAATGAATTTGGAGTGAGTAAGCAAAGCAGCTTGTAAATAAGTAAAAAAATTATTAAGTGAGTTGTAAATAAAAATTTTAAAACAATAAAATGAGAGAAAATATACCGAAAAAGAAGAATGATTGAATTAAAGAATGATTGGAAATTGTTATGTCTATTATATTCGGTAGTTGCATCTAACCAAATGTTACCAAATACCTTAATATAAATTATATAAAACTTAATTATACCACTGCAATCAAAATATAATAAAATTAGGCTTGTAATTTGTTATTGTTTCAAAAAAATTGAGCAAAATTTAAATATCACCTGAAATATTTCGTATTAAGCAAAAAAATGTATTATCTTACACTTTAATAAATTCCAAAGATATAACAAGTAAATGAATAATTAAATGGATAGTTAATGAATTAGAAATTTGGCAGCAATTAATTAATTGATAAGATGTTAATTAATCAAACGATTACTCGAATAATCATTTAGTATGATTAATTGAAAGGATGAAAAAATAATTATGGTACCAGGTGGCATACCTGCATTCCAACAATGGCATAGATGAAAAAGAGCATTCCAATCAGTAAGCAGACATATGGTAGGGCCTAAAATTATCCTAAGGTAGAAGAAATAAGACTATACAATTTTAGGAAACTTTAACAATTACTAACAAAGCCTTAAAAGGCCTTATGATCTTTTCGTCGTAGATCATAAAGTTAACATACTTTAAAGGATTGAACAAACGTCCATAATAATATTCTTATGGTATATCCCTGTTGTAGAAGTCTAATTAGACGAGCAGCACGAAAAAGGCGCAAAAATCCGAGTGATACGAAATGACCACCAAATTCGGTGACCAATGCATCGGTAATAGAACCAACTACGGTGATAAAATCGAAACGATTCCAACCATCGCGAAAATAATTCTAGGAATATATTTGTAAAGTTGAAGTTGAAATTTGTAGCTACTAGAAAATATTCAAAGATATGGATAACCAAGTAATTAAGTATTTGATTATCCAAATGAAGAAAATAAATTAATAAATTATTGAAGAAAAAAAAAAATATAGCAGTCGCAATTTCCATATCTTACAGTTTTTATTGCTAATAAAAATTATTCCTCAAAATAATTAATAAAATTGCAAAAGCTTTGCTATCAAATTGTAGTATCAGCAATTGAGTTTACTTCATTTAAGATTGCATAGTAATTTAAAAATTTTCTTTTTTATTTTCCTGAATATATAAAAATTTGAAAGACTTTGTTTATTTATTTGGCTTTAATTTGAGGTGTTAAACAAAAATTTGCAAATAATTAAGTACCATCAAGCATACTTACCCGTACACCAAATGCTAAAATTTTCAAAATTGATTCCACTGTAAATACTGCCGTTAATGCCGTATTAAAAAAACGAAGAATTTTTTCATAAAATTCAGAGTTTCCATGAAACTATAATGATAACATTTAAAAAACAAAAAAAAAAAAAAAAAAAAAAAGAAAATCAATTAAATAAATAATTTCATATACTGTAATAAAAGTTAAATATTAGAGCAAATATTCAAAAACCATTTTGACAAATGAAAGCATTGTTGTAAATGTTAAGTATTCAAAGTAAATATTCGAATAATTATATAATTTTATAAGCTAATTTTTTTTTTAAGATAATTTTTTCCATCTTTTTTTCATAGATTTCAGTAAGGTTTGAAGAAAATTTCATCTTTCATTCACTTTAAAAGTTCTAAAATGATTTACAGTAATGTAAAAGAAGGTGAAACCTTCATCATTAGAATGATCGTATTACAACAAATCATTGCCATAATGAAATATTCAAATGGAGTTGAGGTAACAAGACGCCAGATTCGATATTTCATTGAATTCTTATCTTCTGGCATGAATAATGATCGTGGACGAGCATTTAATGCAAAATCGATACATTGCTTCTTAAAAATTTTTAATCATAATAAAAATTTGTTCAAATTAAATTTAAGAAGATCTAGAAAAAAAGTTAGATTAGTAATCGATTGGAATTGATTTATTTTTCTATTTTCTCTCCAATATAATTAATGTGATGCTTACTGATTTTTTTTTTTTGACGAAGAAATAAATCAAATTAATAGTTAATGTTGTAAGATTGTTTTAGCTAATTATTGCAATTAGTCAAAGTAACAAATCGACAGGAAGTACATAGTTCTAATATATTATTATTTTAACTTACAACTGATAAATAATATAATATGCATAAAACCGTTTGAACTTGCTTAGTATAAATCATCTATCCATTATAAAAAATTGTTGAATTTTGGTAGGATAGCTTTTTGATTAAAAATTGCTAAAAGTAATTTAAACATGTATAATTGTTATAGCTAAATTTCAAGGAAGTTATATTTTAGAAAATTTTAAACTTAGTTAAGTTCATCAAAAAGTACAAATTTTCACTTACCTGATTCTTATCTAGATCACCTTCAGATAATTCAGCTTCACCTTGTTCTTGAAATGTGATAATTATCAATGCAACGAAGATATTGACGAAGAAAAATGGAAATACGATGAAAAACATTACATAAAATAATGCCATCTGTAAAATTTTCATCACTTTTTTTACGGTATTTTTAATTTATATTTATTAGTTTGCTTAGTGATAAAATTCATCATAAAGAAAAAGCAAAAAATGAATGAAATTAAGCAGTTTAGGTTGCAAAGATATGTAAATAATTGGGTAAGGAAGAAAAACAAATGAGTAAAATTAAGAAAAAAAATAGTCAAGAATAGATTTTAATCTACGACAAGTTAACTGTAGAATTTAGGGCAGTGAAAATTAAAATTTCAAAATCAAAAATTCAATTAGTTTGCTTTATTTGTTCCACATAGATGCTTTGTATGATTTGATTCTTTCTTGAATGAGTTTAAAAATTTGCTAAAGTATACACATTTTAAGATAAGATAATATTTCAGATAATATCAGAAAAATACTAACAAGTATTTGAAGACATTTAAAGGTATTCTAATGGAAAATTCATTTTTTAAATCAAATTTCAATTCAATTCTAAGCATTAATTAACTTAAGGATTAGAATTTTTTCTTTGCATCCATAAAAAAACTTTTAATATTCCTTTACCTCAACCCTATAAAATGGTAATGGTCCCTCGTCTTCTTCAGTAGTATCCATCGAATTTTGTCGAATACTTGGCCAACCCTCTCCTGTCGTTACAACAAATAGTGTTAACATTGCATTCACTGTATTATCATAATTAAACGGACGTAAACGCCACTCACGTGTTTCAACATGTGGCAAGTTATCCTGAAACATACTTACCAAATTATCCTAATATCAGCAAATATTCAAATAAATTTAACTTTCATAGCTAAATATAAAAGTTTAAATTTCAATTAGTTAAACAATTTTCTATGATTGCCACTTAAAAGGTGGTAGCTTTTTGGATTCATCATGATACCCAATCAGCTATCACGATTCATTGCCGTTTGTATTGTTGTAAATGCGATTTTCATCGGAATAGCTACTAAGTGCTTCATTTCAATAAAACCATTTCAATTTTTACCATTTTTAATTAAATTTTGGTTTTACAAAACCTTTACGAATTGAAATATTCCCCAAGTTAATTTACATCTGTGAATAAAATTGATAATGTTTTCCAATGATATCACTAAATTAATATCGTTCAAACAGTATTTAGATATTCCGGAGAAGAAATATCATTTATAACATTATCGATAAAGATTGGAGTACCATTATTCATTTCGGAAGCAATGCTTATGATAACGCTATATCCGGATGAAACATTTGATACCCTAATTGGTGATGGGGAATTCTTTCACGAAACATTTGAATCAGAATCTGAGCAAGCTTTTTCCAATGCAAATACTGCGCATGCAATACATTCACACGGTGATATTCCCGAGAATAATTTGGGTAATAACAATTTGCGACGTCGAATTTCCATTTTTACAGCTACTTCTTAATTTCTCCTTTTTTTTTTTCCTTTACGCTTCAAGAAATAAATAATTATGTGAATATGTAATATATTTCTATCCTATTTTTGCATTCATACAAATTTACTTATTTGTCAAATAATGACAATTATTATAATTAAGTTAATGATAACGATAACTTTCATTAAATTTGAATAAAAAATTTTCCTCTTATTTTTTTTCTCACTCCGATCTTCCTCTCTCTTTCTCTGTACATATGTATTATCACTAATTCATTTACTTTTTTTTTTTTTTACCTTACAAAATTCACTTTGGTGAAAAATTTCTCAACAATTACTTTGACGATAATCTATTTTTCATTTTAGCAATTCATCATACATTTCTCTTCCTCTTTGTTAATATAATATAACTCATATTTCTTCAGTTTATTTTAATTACCAATAAATTATGATAATAATTTAACTGATATTATTACATTTATGCAATTATTGCATAATTTGATAATATCACTATGATAAATGAAAGATACTAATTTATGATTTGAATTCTCTTCTTCTCTTTTCTTTTTTTTTTGTATATAATAGTGGAAGAAAAATAAAAACCGGAAATAT
This sequence comes from Dipetalonema caudispina, assembly GCA_013365325.1. Taxonomy (NCBI): domain Eukaryota; kingdom Metazoa; phylum Nematoda; class Chromadorea; order Rhabditida; family Onchocercidae; genus Dipetalonema; species Dipetalonema caudispina. Next base: position 78,868 of record JABVXV010000268.1, on the reverse strand, counting down.
TTACCGGACTTTCGAAGACAAAATATTGTCCATGACATTCACGTGCGAAACGTTTCGTTTTATCTGTACAATAGAAAAATTTTCCTTTGAAAAGTTGTACAGCTATTACACCAAAAATGAATTGAAATAAAATGTAAACGATAAGTATGTTGAAGACATTTTTTAATGAATTTACCACACAATCAAATACCGCCTGTAAATAGATCGATATTACTTTATTATAAAGGAATGATTTTTTTTTTTTTTAAAGAATATTTTTGATTTATTTGCATTTTAATTATAAACTTTTTCTCATATTTATCATTTATCCATTCTAGCTATGCTAAAATTATTAGAATTATTTAATTTTTCAACACAATAATGGTAAATAATAAAAATGATTCATTTTTTTTTTTGAATATAAATAAATTTAATATAAAAAATTATTCAACAATTACAAGAATAATTTGTTAATTTTAAAAATTCAAAAGAAAAATTGAACCTTTAGCTTTGGTATTCGTTTAATTGTTTTAAGTGGCCTTAGTACGCGTAATACTCTCAATGATTTGATCGTGTTCAAATTTTTACCAGCTGAACCTTCAGCTCCACTAAAAAACAAAAAAAAAAAAACAAAAACGAATTGATTCATTTTGTGAAATTTTAAACCTAAAAATACAATTAACAGATTTGTTCCAAAAATTTAACAAAAAAAATTTTTTTTTTCACAAAAATTTTAATAGTGTAATAAACAAATTTGTCAAAAAGCTTACGCAAATGAAAAAGCAACAAGAGCGCAAAAGACGACGATACCATCTAATAAATTCCAAAAATCACGACAATATGAGCCCGGATGCAACAGTACTCCTTGGTCTATCAACTAAAAATATTAATTTCTGATAAATTTTCAAGTAAAAAATGAAGATTTCATTTTTTTTTTTAACAAATACTCTCTATTATTGCAAGTAAGCATAAGGATTAGATAAAAGTTATTATCAGTGTAAATTTCACCAAAATATCAAAGCTTATTATACAAATGAAAAGTGGAATGAGAGCGTAGAAAATGGTGTTGAAAAAAAAAAAAAAAAAAAAAAAAAAAAAAAAAAACAGTACTAATAAAAATATGTAATTGATATAAGAGTAAAATAATTTCAAATTGAAAATTTGCAAATTTTATAAAATTCAGAATTAAAATGTCGTAAATTTCATGTGATATGAGGAAAAACGAGCAAATTATTTGGTTTTTTTTTTTTTTTTTTTATTTGATCAAAATTAATTTTTGCCCTAAAAATTAATATTGATGTGGAGAAGAAAAACAAAAAATCCTACTTTAAGGCACATTTCCAAAGCAAAAACACCCGTGAAACAGTAATCCATATATTGAAGTACTTTATTCCTTGGTGCATCCTCATCTACCGGATCTTCTGCTGATAATGCTATACTTGAAAAACATATTACACCCATTACTAACATTTCGAAATATTTCGTTGATACAACCGAATGAACCAATACACGAAATCTGCAAAATTTTTTTTTTGCCAAAATTATAATGTTAAATTTTTAAATTGTTAAACGATAGGAAGTATTATAATTAATTCAAGCATTACTTGTCATCAAATTTACTTAAATATTAAAAAATTAATTGAAAATTTTTAAAAAATTGAAAAAGCTAACGGATTTGTTGGTGAAAAGATAAACATCGAAGAGAATGGTACCATAGGTCGTGGACCACCGAATGGACTTTCTTCTTCCATATATTCCTCTAAAAAAAATATTTCTTTTAATATTGTAAGTATTAATTAATTGCAAATTTTTTGATGCTATAACAATATGACATTAATATAATTTCTGTTGCAAATTCGATGGAAGTTACAAATAAATTAGAAAATTGAAATCATAATTAAAATTAACTAATTATGATTGGTGTAAAAAAAAAAGAAGTAATACCATCCATTTCATGTTGCATTTCCGATATATTACCATCTGTTTTACCTTCCATATCGATGGCACACTGTTCGCTATCCTTAAACTTTCATCATTGCAGTATGATATTTTGGCTATTTTAGATCACTGCGCGTAAATGTAAACAACAATTACAGATCATATTTATGATACGTGACGTGTAATTTACGTGAACTATTTACATTCACATTAATTACATTCAAATAATGAGGGATTGTGAGTACCTGTTCATCAAGACTTTCCGAATCATCCGGTAATTCGTTAGCTCGTTCATCTGCTTCTTCAGCTGCTGTCAATTCTTGTGCATTTGCTAAATTATCCACGGCGATAGCCAAGAATACATTTAACAAAGTATCTGTAAAATGGATAAATTTCAATTTATTCCACGAAATCAAAAATTCAAAAAGTAGTTTTAATTTAAATTCAATTCTAAAAGTTTGTAAGTTTAAATTTCAAATTTATCTTACTTACAATTGCCAAAAAGTACGAGTACAATGAAATATATGCAATATACCATGCCACCACCATATATACCACCCTGTGATTCAATTGCTAAATACATCACTTCATTCCAATCCTCTCCTGTTAGTATCTGAAAAACTATAAAATGTAAAATGAATTCCTTTTTAATTTCCTTTTTTTTTTTTGTCATTCTTTATTTACTATTTGGCGGTTATTTATTTAGCATTTGCATATTTACTTATTTATTTATTTACCAAAAGACACACACACACATACAAATATACAAAAGAAAACACATTTTCACATTTTTAAGTTGTACTTTATTTAATAAAAGCCAATAACATAAAGAACAAAAAAGTACCCTTCACAAGAAATAAACTATAATTAAGTTATAAGTTTCATTCGAATTCTAAGATAATTTGAATATTTAATTAAAAATTTGGCTATCAATCAACATTTCTTACCTAGAACAATATGCTATCATTTGGTCTAACTCCGGAAATTTTAAGTTTCTTATCCTTGTTCAACTAAAAAAAACTCATCAGAAGCATTCTTATTCAATTATTCTAACAATGATACTTATCAATGAATTTATCAGTTTTATTGTAGAAGAGCTAAAATCTTTTGATTTATGATCGATCAATGAAGAGCAAATGAAAATTAAATTATACTAAAAAGAAATGCTTGATACATCAATATACTATCAAATCATTAATTATTACTGAACAGTGCATTAAATTTTGGTTATCCTTAAGACATTAACCTGGAAGACTGTAATTAAGGCCACCGGAAATGTATCAAAATGAGTATACGGATGTCCGGTTGGAAAGCTAAATCTGAAATTAAAAATGATAGTAACAAATTATTCCTTACAAAATTTTCTTTTTCCTATAACTTCAACTAACTAAAATAATTATTTCACATTTGAAAAGTAATAATTTCAAAATCTAACAAATATTGATAATTTTCATATTATCACTAAATGTAACATTTCTCTCACAATTACTAATGAATAAAAAAGATAATTATCTCATTCTCTTAATCATGATCATATCTTTTTATCACTTGAACAAGCTTATGTATATTTTTTCTCTTAATGAAGAATTTTATGTCAATGTTCAATTAAGCAATATTTTTTTTTTGCTATTCTTTTCTTTTTTTTTTTCCGAAATTATCAAATGATTAGCAATAATCTTTTATCAGTTAATCATAATAACTTTTAATAAGCATTAATTAAATACTTACTTTCCGCCAAACAATTGCATACCCAATAAGGCAAAAATTAGGATGAACAAGAAGAGGAGGAATAATAGTGAGAGAATAGAACGCATTGAATTCATAAGTGAACGTACAAGGTTACGTAATGATACCCAGTACCTGAATAATTAATAAATATAATTATTAGAAGTTAAGATTTAATTTTGTAATATGACAAAAGTCATTTGCATATTGCAAATATTAATGCAAATTCATTGTTACGATAGTATTTATCGCAAAAAAAAAACAGACAAAAATTATGTGTTGTATTAGATATATATATCATAGTAAATAATAATTTCATTTTCATCCATTATTATATCCTTTCAACAATAAACTTTTTAAATGTTTTTAAAATATTTCAAAATAAAAAAAAAAAAAAAAAAATGGAGCAATATTTATGATAAAAATACCTACGAAGTGAGCTTAAAAATGCGTAATAGCCGTAAGGCTCGAAGTACCGATATACCAAAAGAGCCACCCTTTAATTCTGCCCAAATTACTTCAAAAGCACTGCCAACAATAACAATGCAATCAAAACGATTAAATTTTGATGCAAAATAAACACGATGACCCATTGCAAATAGTTTCATTAGCATTTCACATAAAAATATCCCCGAAAATACATATTCTGCATACTCTGTAATAATTTAATTGAAATATTTGTGACAATTAATTTAATTTCAATTGACATTTCTATCAGTTAGTAATTGATACTAACTACTTTTTCGTTTTCTCTTTGTTTTTTTTTTTTTTTTTTTTTTTTTATTAGAAATGATATATGAAAAGATTGAAATTTGTATTTTCAGTAATAGATAATCCATCAATCCGAATAATTTATTTCAGGTTGTGACAAATATTAACACGAACTAATTTTAACGTAATTTTAATCTATTATACAAGAAATAAATCAATTAAATCAAATTTAAGTTTCAACTTTAACCCTGTCTTACTAAAAAAAAAAAATTTTTGATAGTAAGAGTAATTGTTTTCTTTAAATTTTTTACAATATTATTGAAAAAGAATTTAACGCTGTTTGTTATTAATATTTTAAAAACTCTGAAGAAATTTGCCGAAATTGAATTCTTAAAAATTTATAGAATTTTAAGATAAAATTTTAAATCCAATAAGGACAAACTTAGAAACTCGGTGAACCATTCCGGTTGTCCGTAATGTTCTGAAGCAACGCAGGCAGTATTGAGAAAGACTAATGTTATAACCAGCCAATAAAATAATTGACTTTTTACAATAAGTCGCATTTGAACCCTTCAAAATTGCATTTTATTAGGGAAATTTCTAATTTACCGCTATACGGAAATTTAAATAGTCTAGAAATTAATTTATTTGTAAAAATATGAAATTAGAATTATCACTTATCAATTAATTTCTTGTTTCCCACTCTTACATTAACGGTTGGAAAAAATCTTTCTTTGATATATTTTGAACTATTCCATTTCTATTTGAATTCCATTTGATCGTATCCCATTTGATTTCTTGAATATCTTAGTTGTATTAATTGAACTGTCCATGTACAGGGCAAATTCAGAAATGATAGTTTTCGTAATAGTAAATCATATCCAAAATAATGATGATTTTAGCTAGCACAAATTATATCACTATCATAATCTTAATCAATCACAATCATAGTTTTCTCATAATTTACACCAAAATTTTTTTCGTATTAGCAAACAATTTTCTCCAAAAAAGTCTTATATTTCAATTGAATCAAAATTCAAACCTCATATGTCGTATTTTCTTGCATATTGATCCACAAAAAGTTCGTTTTACTCTCTTACCTTAATCAGTCTTTTTTTTTTCTTTAATTTTTTGAAAAAATTTCTTTAGTTCTTCTAGCTTAACTATATATTCATTAAATAAAATTGCAATAATTTAAAAAGTTTTTAGAATATATATAAGGAAGTATTTTGTTGTTTATTTTACAAATTTATTGAAAAATCAAAAATATAGCATGTAATTTCGAAATTTAATTTAATTTAAATTGATACAAAATACATTGCTATACCATCGCTTTCGTCATTCAGGTAATCTTCCTCATCTTCATCCTCTTCTTCAATATCCTCTTCCGTTTCAGTACTTTGTCTCTTATTTGCTTGCTTCAATTTCTTTGCCGCAGTTCGTCGTCGTGCTGCAGCGATATGATACGTTATTTTTTACTTCACATAATTTTTCTTCTTTAATTCCATATTTGTTTTATTTTGTTTTTTTTTTCAACCATTTTGCTTATATTAAAAACATATAACACTGATGTGACATAAATGCAAAATTGTGGAAGTACGGATGATTTAATAATCAAAATATAACATATCCTAATTTTAATTTTTTTTTTTTTTTTTTCAAAATTTCTATGAAATAATGTTACACTCATTTCGACAAACCTTCCATAATAGCCGCTTTTTCTTCTTCAGTAGTTCGTTCCTCTTTCAGAATTACTTCTTCAGCGGTTAGAATCCATTCCAAATAACCGTTCAGTTCACGTTCAATTTGTTGCTGCCTACGTAATTTCAAAAATTCTCGACGATTCTCAACTCTTTCACGTTCCTTCGCAAATTCACTGCAGTTAGATGAATATTCTTGTTTTTAAAATTCTCCAGAATTTATATATATGTTGCTCATATTGCTTAGATAATTAAAGAAAAAAATACAACAACCACTTTCATGTAAACGTCAAAAGTGAATTTAAAAATTATAATTTGAAACAAAAAACTTCGATAACTTTTGGAAGAAAATTAGCTATTTGATATTTTAATCGATATGCATATTATCATTATTTCACTTTTTTGCAAAATTGCTAACATTTCTGTAACCAATTCCTAATAATCAAAAACGTTTTGACACCATACGTTAGTCTCAGTTTGACGTAACGTAACACCGATAGCTTATGCTATAATAAATAGATGTGAAAATTGGTAACTGAATAAGTGACGTAGTTGTTTATTTCAACGTAAAAATTAACGTATTCACTTTTTTTTTTCTTTTTTTTGCTTATCATAGCTTTCTTTATGACAGTAAATATGAACTATGGAATTTGTACCGTTTCATCAAAATTATACAAACTGAAAGGTTTGAGATGGAGAATTTCTACATGGAAATGAAACAGAAAGGCAATAAATGTTCTAAAAGATATTTGCTATTACGAGGAAAGAATTTAATCGTGTAATGATGAGTATTCAAATGACTATGAAGTGAAAATTTAACAGAAAATTTTAATTGATCAAGAGAAAGAGACATGAATTGTGAGAGAAATAAACTATTCTAAAGTAGCCAAATCGGTGTAAATCAGTTTACGTATCATAACTTAATTCCCTTCCTTTTTTTTTGAGAGAAAAAAGAAGAAATTCATATTTTATTCTGTTTCAAGCTAAAAAGTCTTGATTATGAGAAATTAATTACAGAAATAACGATCTGCGAAGCTCATCATAGCATTTGAATATGGGAAAGTAAAGTTAGCCAGGTAAAGGTGAATCAACGAAATCGTATTTAATTACACAACTGTTTTAGTAACACTATCATAATTATCTCTTGTTATCTTGGTAAATGCTAATATACCACTGCTAGTAAGGCTTAGATAACTTCCATAGAAAAGGACTGATCGTATGATAATTAATTTATGTGAAAAATGATAAAATTTTCCGATATAATATATTTGAAATGTAAGAAAAGAAATATTTACCCGGACAAGACACCAAGGACCAAATTGAGCATAAAAAAAGAACCAAGAACAATTAGAGGTATAAAATAAGCCCAATTGTACGTACTACCAAGTGAATCATTCGTCTGAAAATAAATGATATTTTCGACTAAAATTTTAATTTTTGCATAATCAAAATGCAGCAATTTCATAAAATCATGTTCGGAAACTGTAAATCGATCATATTAATAGTCTAAATCAAATTCTTGTTTACAAATTTAAATGTTTACTTTATTAGGTTTTTTCACAAATGTTTCAATATTTGTTTAAAGTGAATAAATATTACAAAAAAATTAGAAAATAAAAAAGCCATGAAATGCTGCATTGTCATATGGCAGCCATTTGTATAAATTCCTTTTTGGAAATCAATAAATTAATCCTAAGAAATGTAAAAGTTTAAAGATTTAAACTTATACACAGTTATCAATTTATTTTGCAACATAGTCTGTGATAAAATTAAGAAATAAAATTAAAATCAAAATTAAATTTAAGATTTTGCTCTATCGATCACTGAAATTATCGACGATTTTTCGTACAGTACTAAAAGTATAGATTACATGCAAAAATGAATGTAAATAATTATTTTGAAAGTAGAAAGGAGGAAAATCGTTCGCATAATTGTCCTATGATTTTCGAAAGTTCGAAGTGAACTTTGATTTTTAAAATTTAACTGAGTTTTAACTTTCTGTAAAATCATTCAAAAAATGGGACGCAGCGTATCAGTATTATATTCAAAAGTATTTTTGTAATTTAAAAGAAAAAAAAAATAAAACAACTAACATAATACATCACAGTGGTCCATCCCTCCATAGTTATACATTGAAATACAGTAATCATAGCAAATGCAATATTATCAAATGAAGTGATACCATAATTCGGTCCAATCCATTGAGTAAGGCATACTGTACCCTCAACTTCACAGTTATACGCACCCGTTGCTGCCGATTTATTCGAGCTGTAATTACTATCATCCAACATTTGAAGAAGATAAAAATGAAGCACTAAATATTTATAGAACTGTTTAATCTCTCGTAATTAATATATCTGAAACAATTTGTTGATCATATTTGCTTTACTAAACATCAATTCATTCGAAAAATTTTTTTTTTTTTAAAAAGAAGGATTTACTACTTATTTATCTAATTAACAATTAATATTTTAATTTTTTTGGATAGCAAAACTAAATTCAAAAATAGAAATTAAATTAAATAAAATCATCTAAAATTTTCCCTCAAAAACAAACCATGGAAATGGACGATCACTGAGATTTTCAATTTCGCCATGGGCATTATAACATGCAGAATGGAATATACCGGAATAAAATTCTAATCCAATAATTGCAAATATAACGATAGCAAAGAGAACTAATAAGCCAATTTGTAACAATGGCGCCATCGCATACAGTATTGATTTTAATACTACTTGTAAGCCTACAAAAATATCGTTTCAAATGCTACACATTTAAAAAAAAAAAAAAAATAATCAAATTTTGAAATTTTAGATGTGTTAAATTACAGTAATTTAAAGGACAAAAGATAAAAAATTTAAAGCTATTACTGAAATTTTGAAAATTTGAAATTATAACGGTTAAAAATTGTGAAAATTTTCGAATTATGATAAAAAATTAAGAAAAATTGTAATTATAACATTCAAAATTGTAAGAATTTGAAACTGTGATCAAAAATTGCAAATATTTTGAAATTGCAATTGTAAAAATTACAAAAAAATCTTAAAATTATACGAAATGCATGAAACTAATATCATAAAATTCTACAGTTGCTTTCTATCGAAACACAAACGATCATTTTCCTATTGTACTTCAATTACAATGAAATCTTTGTAAAATATATTACTTGGTATGCCAGAAACAAGTTTGAGTGGCCTGAGGACACGAACAGCTCGAAGTGTCCTTAAATCGATCGAACCTCGTCCTTCGCCATCCGACGATGTAAAAGGCAGCATTGTTACAACACTAAAATTTCCTTAGATATTCAAATATTACACATAAAAATAAAGGAAAAAAAGTTAAAGCATTTACCTAAAATAAGAAGTGTTGCACGAAATGATACGGTAATTAATAATACGGTATTAAATTTCTTTATCTTCTTCTTTTTCAGGTTATTTTTACTTATTATAATAATATTATTCGAGATTTTGATTTTGAAAAGAAAATGAATTACATAATTATTTAAGTATGGCAAATGTTTGCATAATTAGTAATTAAATTAAGTTTAAAAATGACAAAACAATAGAAAAGGAGAGCTAACAGATACTTACCCTGAGGCAACAACAATAAAATCCATAATATTCCATCCTGAGCGGAGGTATGATCCTTTATGAAGAACAAATCCAAATGCTACCACTTTTAACAAAAATTCAAAACAAAAAATGCCCATGAAATATGGCTCCGTATGCTCCTGTAGAAAAAAAAGTAAGAAAATCAAATTGAAATGATAAACTGAAGTTATCAAATTAAGCCTAAATGGTAGATGATTAGGATAATCGTCGATTTGATTGATAGCATATGATTATTATTCGATCTTAATAAAACAAATTTGAAATTTATCCAGTTATGCATAAATAGTTAAGGAATTCTGAGTTAATTAAAAATTACAACCATTTGAGTAGAAGAGATTTAAAATTATGATCAAAATTTCAGAAATCCGAAATTATATCAAAATTTATTGCTTTTTTGAATTACATTTTGAATGCATTCAAAAGTTAAGTAAACCGATTGTATTCTAATCATTTGCACTTGGGCGCATAATAGCTATTCTATGATGAAAATTTCACTTTTTTTTTTAACAATTTTCTTTTTTATGCAATTAACAATTATTGTTTACATAGAAAAAAAAATGTTAGGGAAAGAAAAGAAAGAAAGGTAAACGTTGATGAGCCAAAAAATTAAAAATTTTACCTCTCCAGGTGATAATATATTTAGCATTACCTTTATTCATTTCTTTTTTTATCTCTTTTATTTTCCTAACAATATGTCATGCAAAAAGAAAAAAAAAGAAAAAAATTATTTCAATAAAAAATAAAAAATTTTCATTTTTGTTGCTTCCTTTTTCTTTTTTTTTCTCATTTAATGAATTGATTTTTGAGCCTATAATGATGAATTTCTAATTAATAAATACATTTCCTATTGAATTTCATAATGAATCAAACATTATTTTAGTTTTTTTTTTTTGATTTAATTTTCATTTGCAGTGATAGAATTTGTTTCGGTTCTAAAAAACAAAATTTTTCTTTTCAGATATAAAAATTAACTATGAATTTTTCTTTCTTCTTTCCTAGATTGTATTAGAAATTTAAATTCTTTTTTTTTACGGTTCTTTCTTTTCTTCTTCTTTTTTCTATTTTGTTCATAACATCATTAAAATTTATATCTCAAATAAAGATGAAAAGCTATGAAAATGATGACATGTTGGTGAAATTTTTTGATATGGAAATAAAAAAAAAGATGAAATTTTCAAAAAATTTGAAACTTTAAAAAAAATTGTGAAAAATAGCTAGCAAAGTATAACAATATATGCCAAAAATTTTTAAAAACGTATAAACAAAATTAAGTAGCATACAATGCGATGATATATTTCGCAAAATTCAAATAGAATGTATATTTTCATAGAATATGCAAAACTCAGAATAGTATAAAAGCTATAAATAGAATTATTTGTTGAAATGTAAGACTAAAATGATCATTTTATTAGTCTCAATTTTGATCGCTTCAATTTGCAATTTCTAGCATAATTTTATGGCCTAATTAGCTGATTCATTAAACGAATATATAGTATTTTAATAAGCTTGATTTAATAAATTGTGAAGGTGAATTTTTTGAAATATGAGCAATATTATATTGATATTTAATATCATTAGGATCATATGACAGGCTTTTATTAAGCGTATAAAAATTTTAAGCTAGCAAATTGGAAGAATTCAACTTTTAAATTTTAATGTATCATATTACGATTATTGCAGCAGTCTTTCTGCTTTCAACAACAAAAGCTTGTGAAAAATTTCAGTGATATTATCGACAATAAAAAACTTTCTTTTTATCTCTTTTCTCTTTCTCTTTCTCTCTCTCTCTCTCTTTCTTCTCCAATCCTATTTTCTGATAATATCTATTTTGATAAGATCAAAAATTGTAAAGATATATGGAAGAATTAAGCAAAATTACGATTTTAAAATTTTGCATAACTTATGAATTTGTTTTACTCAAATAAATTTCATATCTCCAATATAATAATATATTTTGAATTTTTTTCAATCAAATTTCATTTTATTACCTAAGCCTTTTTTTTTCAAAATAAAATTTGATTACAGTTTTTTTACCACTTATTATATTTATTCAATCAAAAAAATAAACAAAAAAAAAAATAATTTCTTTCATATTTGATTCTATTTTATAAATTTTTATCTTTAATTTATAGAAATGTTTGTTTTTTTTTTTTCATTTTGTAGCCAAACGTATTATTAATTTATTAGAGCTTACTACTTTATACTTATAGTATTGCTCATTGCACCATAAGTAATTAATTATATTCACTAATAATTTTGTAGTTTTTTTCTTTCCTTTTTCTTCCTTCATCTCTCTTCTCTTCAGCAATTATTTTCTTAGATAATTTATAGACTACCATAGTTTTAAATACTTAATTTACTTGGCTTGCTTACGTCTTCTTGTTTTTGGCTTACGTCAGACAATCGATATAAATAGTAACACTAAATTGAACATCTTATTTAGGGCAAATAATACCGAGGATAAAATTAGATCCATTCAATAGCGGAAGCCAAAAATGTGCCTAAAAGATTGTTCGAAGTCAAATTTGAATGACTTTTTCTGAATGATTTTTTCCTTCATTCTTTTTTTTTTTTTTTCTATTATCATAAATTTCTTTAAAATGCAAAGAATTGATATTTGTGAAATAGTGAAATGAAATAAACAAAATAATAAACATGAAAATATGTTTTGTTTCAAATGTAGTATTAACAATCATATCTGTGAATAAATCAAAAATTGAATTAATTCGATGAATAAGTAAGAAATTGAATAAGAAATTAGTATTTTTAACAATTCTCCATCTCTTTATTCTTCTATTTGGCACTGATTGTTGCATTTCTTTTTCGAAATTCCGACAAAAATTAATTTAAACTATGGAATTACTCAAGAGGAAATTACATTATTGCTTGTAAATAACATGTTACATGAAAAAAAATTCCATCGTAAAAAAGATCAATTTATTAACTATTCAATTTATTTCATGTAAAATTATCATTTTATTGATAGCAAACTGGTTCATTTTACATATTTTCAAACATTTTCAAAATATGCATATTAAATCAATAGATTCTAAAAATTCTTTAGCTTTTCCTTTCCATTTCTCTCTTTCCCTCTTTTCAAACTTCTATGCTAATGAAGTGAAAATGCTTGTAATTTCTGATGCATATTGATGTTTGTTTTGAAAAATTTTCCTCTTTCGTCAGCAAATCTCTAAATCTTCCTTTTGCCAACATTTTCAAAGCAATAACCATTTTACCAAGGGATTCCTGAGGGAATAAAAATTTCTCTCGAAGCTTTTTTGTTTTTTTTTTTTTTGGTCTAAAGATATGGTTGATACGTTTAGAAATTTTTAGCATTCATATTTCTAATAGAAGAATTGGTTTGAAAATAAAACAAAGATGCAGTGAAAACTTCGAAATTTTACTAAAAATTTGTAAAAAAAATATTAATTAAAAATTCTCAAACATAAAGAAATTATATTTTGTTTCAATAATTTGAAATAAAAATTGCCAAAAAAAAAGAAATATGCAAGCCAAAAATAACGTTAGAAAAAGTTTCTGAAATCCTTTCAAATCATCCTTATAAGTAATATTGATTATTCGGTTAAAGAATTTGATTGCATAAGTAATTGAATACATTAAAATTTGGTAAAATCTTTCCTGAGAAAAAAACTATAGTTTGTAAAAATTGCAATAAAAATTAGCATTATCATATTATTGAATTTACATTTAGCATGTATTCATATACTAATATCGATGATATTTTAACTTTTCTTTTTTTACATTTTTAAAATTAGTTTTTAAAAATTTATTTTTCCATAAAAAAAAAAAATAAAACGAAGAAAGAGAACAGTGCAAGCTTTTCTATGATCATATATCAACTTCTTTCTTCCTCTTATTTTCTGAAATTATTTTTCTGAAAAGGAAAAAAAAAAAAAAAAAAAAAAAAAACAAAAACCCAAAATTAATATTTGCCTTATCTCATAGATATTTCTTTTTTTTTTTTTCTCCTCTTCCTCTTATTTATATCGACAATAATTAAAACAATCATTTTATTAACTTTTTTTTTTTATTTCTTTTTTTTACAAATACTTTTTTCTTTCTCATCTTTATTTATTCATATTTTAATAATTATACAATTTTAACTAAGCTATCATATTCATTTTATCATTGTCAGAATTAAAAGTAATTATCGAGAAATGGATGATTAATTGATCCAAAAACTAATAATCCATATTCATTCATTTATATGTTACTTCATTATTTTTCATTATGAAGAATATGTAACGAGTAGACGGGAGCTTATGAATAATTAAAATTTATTTAATTATGCAACAGATCAGTTCATTTCTTACAAATCATATAACATAATGATAGGAAATTTTTCTTTCTTTTTATAATATATTCATCTATGAAATGAAAAAAGAAAAAAAAACAACAACAAAAAGATTTGAAGGAATTTTTTTTTTTTATTTTCATAACATATATTGAAAATTTTGCAATTAATTAGGAAAAATTTATAAATTAATAATTTTTTGCCCTTATAAAACAACCTTAATTATCGGAAATAAATAAAATATATGAAAAGAAAGAAAAAGACGAAAAACTAAAATGTTAAGAAGTTAATTAGTTTCATTTCATTTTTATATAATAATTCACTTCGAATTATGCTTTGCTTTTTTTTGGCTAAAAGATTGAAATTTAGGAATTGTTACGATAATATTTACTTAAAAATATTAATAATCGATAATAAATTAATGTATAATGCAAACAGAAATGAAAAAAAAAAGACAGCCTATTAGTTAATTTATTGATGCTATCAAATATCAAATATATTGGAAAAATGATTGATGTTTAAAAAAAACGAAAAAAAAAAATCAATCAATAAGATATGTTTAAAACAATGAAATTTTTATGTGATTTACCAAAATGCTATACATTTTTTTTTAGAATTAATCATTTAAAAGCAAAAATCAATCAGAAATTTTGTAAACTTTTTTAGAATTAATTTTGCAAAATTAGAAGTCAAAATATTACTAACCAACATTTCGGCAAGTGGCATTTTATCATTTTTTGGAAGATGTTGTTCCAACGCAAGTACCACACAATTCCCGATGATAGTAAGAAGGATGAAATATTCAAATGGTCCCCATTCGATGATAGCCTTAGCATTTCGTCGAATGATATTATCTTCGCTGAATATGAACAACGATGTTGGACCCTAAAAGCTATATGATTATGAACAATTATAATTAAGCATGTAGCTAATATTTACATCCTAAAATATTCATGCAAAGCTTCTGGCTCTAATAGAAATTAGCTTTCATCAATTAGCTTACACTAATTGTACTCTCGTTAAACTATTTCTCTTTTTTTAATTTCTTTTAAACATCACAAAAAAAAAAAACAATCCCAATTAATTTTTGATAAATTATCCAAATCTATTCTACCATTGCTAATTTTACCTTTGAATTTCTATCAAAGTTTATTCTTTCTTATTTTTTTAAATATTTTATATTATTTATCCAATCCTATGAGTAAATAATATAGAATATTTATAATATGGCATTAACGATTGAAATCTTTTTGCATTCATTTGATATTTTCTTTCAGAATTTAGAAAATTGAAAAGATTTATGCAAAATTATTTTCTCTATTCTTTCCACACTGCTTGCTACAAATTATTAAGCACCTGTATGCATTTACAATTACAAATTAATTTCACAAAATCGAAAATGTCATCAAACAAAAAGCCTAACAATGAGACAAGCAATAATAGCATTTATAATATTTCACCTAATGTAATGGTGAAAAAAAAAAAAAAAAAAATTCCAATCCTACTTTTAATACTGTTCATCAAAATCCAGGTATAAAAGTTCAAATATTTAAAAACGAATTTCAAAATTTCCATATCTATCTTCTGTTAAAAAAATAATGATTTCAAACGATTACTTTATTCTTTCATAATCATTTTTTTATATTATCCTAATTGAGATGTAACCAAAAATTTTAATAAATAAAACACTAAAAAATTCCATTTATTATATTGGAAAACTGATAATAATTGGAAAAATTTTAAAAATAAAATTTGTTTTTCATTAATTTAGTTATTATTTGCAACTACCGATGATTCATTAAAATCATTACAGGATTTGCTTACAAAAAAAAAAAAAAAAAAAAATTGAATCATTTTTTTTTCACTTTAAAATAATGAAACCAAATCATACAAAATTAATTTCTATGAAAAGAAAAATAAGTTGATGTAAAACACATTTTAATATTTTAATCGTTTACTGCACTAATCCTATAATTTAACACTAAATATTTTGTTTTTCACAATTTTATCTATCAGTAGCAAATTTCAATGATAAAATTTTAATTTTACCAATCAATCGAGGAAGCATATAACAAATTGCTATTGGTTTTCGACAAAGGAAAAAATAAAATTTGAAAAAAATTATATGATATATTTAAAAATTTAAATAATAATTGATATAAAAAAGAATGATATTAAATGTAGTAGTAATCTCTCCCATTTTTTCCACCTTATAAAATAAAACAAAATATGTGAAAATTTCTTTTTTTTTTTTTTCTAAAAAAAGAAATTTATGAAAATCAATTTTTTGTTCATAATATTTACATCAATTTAAATACTATTGGTATACATAATTTTATATATTTCTATGTGTAGGCATTTGTTTACATTATAATGAATTTTATCATTTATATAATGTTTACATATTATTTCAAAACAATCTCTTTCACTAAATAAATAATCATATGTTTAGTAAACAAAAAAAAAAAAAGGTGAAAAAGTAGGTGGAAGAGGGGGCAAAAAAAACAGCAGCAGAAATGAGAAAATTTTAAGAATTAAAATTTCTAAAAATAACATTGGATAATTTTAATTCTTCTAAACTGTTAATTTGCGTAAGCGTAATGCATTAGTTAAATATTTACAAAATTATAATTATCATTATGATAGTAATATTTTGAAAAAAACGAGCAATAGAAATTACTTTATTGTTTATTAAAAAGAAGAAAAACAAGTGCTGAAAAGTGTATTAACAATATAATATCGTTTATTAAAATTGTTGAATAGGACTTAACAATTTTCAACCACTCATCAAAATATATTATCATAATTATCGTCATTATTATCGTTATCATTTATGATCAAACAACCGCTAGAATACCATTAATTATGTTACAGTATCACATATATCATCAATTGAAATTGAAATTTTTGTAAATTAAAGCTAACTTTTTCTTTCGATGTTGAATGAAGTGGCGGTCGTCGTCCAGTTCCAAGATTGAAACCATCATCCGTTTGATTTTGCTCTTTCTTCGCTTTTTCTGCTGCCAACCTAGCAATTTCATCAATGCCAAGTGTCATCATCGATTTTGTTGTTAGATTGCTTTTTTGCTGATTCTTTACTTTCTAATAAATTAAAAATTCATCGTAAAAAAATTTAATCATTTCTCTCTGAAATACTTCTCAAGATAATCTAAGCATTATTTCTTCCTTTTCCTTTTTTTTTTTTTTTTTTCAAATTAAAAAAAAAAAAAAAAAAAAAAAAAAAAAAAAGTCGAATAAATAAATATGTATGTGTGTGTGTGCACAAAAAAGTAAAAAAATAGAAGAAAAGCATGCATAAATGTGTGGAAAGAAGTGAAATAATGAAGCAAACAATTTGCAAGAAACTGAAATAATTAATTTACAACAAAATTACGAGAAAAATTCAAATAGGATATAAATTATATTCAACTATTTAGTTTCAATTTCACACAATTCAATTAATTCTTGGACAAAAAAAAAAAAAAAAAAAAACAAAAAAATTGGAAATGAAAGTGGAAAATAAATAAGGGAACAAAGAAAGAAAAAAAAAAGATCAACTATTTGTGGATAAAGTCTTATCACGAAATGATAAAAACACTATAGTATTAAATGGTAGTATGAAGAATAGCATTCAGGAATAATAATAATAGCAGTGATAATGATAATGTTGATAATAATAATAATAATAATAATAATAATAATAATAATAATAATAATAATAATAATAATAATAATAATAATAATAATGGTAATAATAATAATAATGATAATAATAATAATAATAATGATAATAATAACAATAATAATAATACTAATAATAATAATAATAATAATAATAATAATAATAATAATAATAATAATAATAATAACAATAATAATAATACTAATAATAATAATAATAATAATAATAATAATAACAATAATAATAATACTAATACTCAAATAATATCTAAAATACTGCAGAGGAAAAATTATACAGGGTAAATGGAGAGATGGAATGACTAAAGTATAGTTTGGAATGGAAAGAAAGAAATAAGCAAATAATTCATATCTAAGATTTTAAATTAAGCTCAAAATTCCTTTTTTTTTTTCTTTTAAATATCTTATTTAGTAAGTATGAAAATTAGTGTTCGGCCTAATTTTTTTTTTTTTTTTTTTTTTGCGAAAATAATGCTAGTAAATAAATATTTCTTGTAATAATAACAATTACTTTGATGACTTTCTTTTTCTTTACACTTATTTTATGGCTAATAGTAATAATAATAATAATAATAATAGTAATACTAATAATAAGAATGTTAATAATGATAATGATAATAGTAATAAGAAATGACAATGTATTATTTTGTTAAGAGAGTAAAACAATATAGTACAAAAATTCTGATTGATTAAGATAAGCTTAGCTATTAATACAATCGTATCTCATTAAGTTTTTCAAAATTTAAAAATCTTTTTTAGAAATTTGAATCATATTTATGCTAAGAATTTATTAATATATGAAGAAGCTATAAGATACTGATGATATAAATTAATTTAAATATAATTTAAACATATCAATTGAACTAATGAAGAGATTTGCTGCTAATTTTTAATGTTAAAATGATAGATAATCTAATTTAAATGGTTAATAAAAAAAAAAAGTTAAAATGTAAAATGTAAATGAATTATTACAAACTTGACTTAAAATAAAAAAAATGAAAATAGAAAAATAAGAAAAGCGTTGAATGGATGAAATGAGTATATACATCTATCGAAGTGTACGTTATGTTTATATTTCTATGCGTACGACACATTGTCTGCACTAGAAGAAAGGCGAGGCTTTAGCTTAGGACTAAAAGATATTGCTAAACTTGAAGCTTAGCTGGGCTGGGCTAATTTAACCCGTATAAGCTAAAATAGCAATGAGAAGATCTAACAAAATTAATACATAATGACGTATATGCATCATCTTTTCGATGAGAAAAGTAAAGATGCATTTATAGAAAAATGTAAAAATTTAGGATTCAAATTAAACTATTAGACTAGTTGAGAGGAAAGTTGAAAAAGGAGGAAAAAAAAGCCAAAAAAAAAAAGAGCCAAGTATATATAATACAATAATAATTCGTTAAATCTAAACTTTTTTTTTTTTTAAAAAAAAATTCTAATAAATTAATAACATAGTAGTGATTAGTTTTTTTTTTTTCAATTAAAAATTAATGGAAATTATTTGAAGCAAAAAGAAAGAGTTCTATTTGAAATAAAATGAGAGCAAATATTAAATAAAATAAAATAAAATTTAAATAATGATATAGAAGAAAAAAAAACATTTTATGAATAAAATAACTTAATTCGGAAAAGATAATATTGAATTTTTTTTTTTTTTTCTTTAATAAACAACATATTTTTTTTTATTTCTCTTCTTCTTTCCTTCTTCCGTTCAACTTTTTTTTTTTCCTTTTTCTTCAGCTTTCTTTAGCTTTTCTTTATTTAGTAAAAAGCATAATGTGATGGAATAAGTAAATTGTGGTAACAGATTTTATGCAATATCTTTTTCAACAAAATAATAATCCCAAAATAGGTCAATCAGCTATTGCTTTTAATTTTTGTGAATATGAAAAATAAATATGTTATGCTTGATTTATCGATTGTAGCAATTATCAAATTATTTCTACGTCAATAATATACAATGATATGATCAATGATAATATTTCGTATATTTTAACAACAATTAATTGTGCTTTCTTTTTAATGATATTTAATTTTTATTTTTTTTAAATGAATTATTTTTTTTTTTATATACTATGATCATTAAATGCTAATGATATACAATGATATGATCAATGAAAACGTTTCATTTCTTTTCAATTAATTTTTTCAAATATTTTAACAATTATTAGTTGTATCTTTTTCCGTAATATTTAATTTTTATTTATTTAATAAAATTATTTCTTTGTAATATTAAATTTTTATTTTCTGGTTTAATTACTTTTCGTAGCGTTTAATTTTCACTATTTGATTTAATTATTCTTTTTTTGCAATTTTTAATTTCTATTTTTTAATTTATTAATTATTTCTTAGTCTTTTACTTTGTTCATTGATTATTACTCAAAGATGCAATGAAATTATTGGAGATAATTGAAATAATATATAAATTAAAATAAATATTTACAGCTAGTGTGATAACACTGACATGCTAATACAGTTGATCATTTCATTACGTTAATTAAGAATTGAATTTCTTTTTTTTTTTTTTTGGATGGAACAATTGAGATTGTCTTATTATTTTGTTACAGCTAATGTATTCCTTGCAATGAGCATTTTCATATGAATGAAACTATAAAATTTTTTTTTTTTTTTTGCTTATTTCCAAATTAGAAAAGTTTTACTTCTTTTTTTTTTTAACATTCTATTTGAAACTAAACAAAATATAAGGTAGATAATTTTAGAAATAAATTAGATTTTTTTTTTCCTACTTCTTTTTTTTTTTTTATTAAGAAATAGCCAAAAAGAGAGAGAGAGAGAGTGAGAGAGAAAAGTTGGATCATTATTCTTGCATTTCACTTAAGCAAGAGGATGCAGTTATATAGCAAACATAAAGTAAAAGTAATTTTGGTTCGAAAATGACAAATATCCATAATCGACAAAAATGTTTACGCCTGCTCGTTTTTTCCTTTTTCCTTTTTTTTTTTTTTTTTTGGATAAATAAAATTTCGAATGTCCTATAAGTAAATTGTTGGATTAGAAAAGGATAATGTGATGAAGGCCAAAGGATAAATTGGACTAGTGAAATAAATCTTAAATTTTTAGTTTCTTTTCTTTTCTTTCTTTCTTTTTACCTGTCATTCAAATTTCTTCTTCCAAATAAAATGATAAATACTCAACTTTTATTCTCCATCTCTTTCTTACTTAGGAAAAAAAAAAGTGAAACAATGATTTTCAGAATATTTTACGAATTAAAAGTAATAAAAATTAAGCTTTCATCAATCACTAACACCTTTGAATTTAAAAAATTTTGCAATATATTATCTGCATTGCATATTTTTAGTAACAGTTATTAGGTTCAAGAAATCCTAAAAGATGTTACTATCGACAATATATACTTCTCAATATCAATTAAGCTAAAAAATGTAAACAAAAATAGCTTATTTTTTTTTTTTTGGATTAGATAATACTACAAAGTTACCTGCATTATTTTTACTTGTTGAAATTCTTATTTAGAATAAAAAGAGATGAAGTTAGATAATACAGTAATAAAGGTTAAGTCTGTTGTATATTCTGACCTTTTTTATGATTTTTCCACGTATGAAGGAAGGATTAAAGAAACTTATCAAAGTAATAATATCGTTGGAATTTCAATGAAAATATTATAACTCAAATTGAAGAATACGGAACAAAGAATATCGTCGAAAATTATTCGATCATTCCACATTCTTGCAATACATACCAATGGTATCAATAAATGATATCTTTACAAGATGATTCAAAATTTATCAATTTCTAAATTCAAGTTTAAGTATCTGAAATCTTTTTTGCTGAAATATTACAATTTTATTTTGACATTTCTTGACAATTAATTAGTTTTAATTATAAGGAAAGAAATTACCGAGCACGTCGAAACCATAAATACGAATAGTAGAGTAATTCAAAATAACCTGGTTGCTCCATTCCTCTATTACTTCTTCCCACGATGAATATGTTTGAATAATGAAAAAATTTTAAAACTTGCATAAAAATTTGAAATACAGTAATCTTTAGAATACAAATTTACGACAAAATTTTGCATAATTTTGAAAAATTCTACTACAATTTTAAAATTTCTGTTGTTTTTTTTCGTAGAATTTAAATGTAGAAAACAAAAAAAAAAAAAAGAAAAAAAAAAAAAGCGAAGAAGAAAAATTTGCAATACTATAAGGAAATGGAAAAGGGAAAACACTAAATGGTTACTTCTATTTTTTTTTTTTTGAATGCAATAAAAGTTATTTTTATCAATTTACTTTATTGATTGCTAATCTTGCTAATTGTTGTTGAAAGTTGATGAAAAAATTTTTTTGAATGCTTTTAGTGATTTATCAAGAAAAAAAAAAAGAAAAAAAAAACTTAATGTGTAAAAAGCTTAGTTCACTATAGTGACAATTTGTTATGTTAAGTTCTAAATTTTTATGCAAGTATAAATTTTCACTTGGAAAAATAAAATTCAATTTAAAAAAAAAAGGAGGAAAAAAAAAATCTCCTATAATGGAATATATTCATGAGTTAGAGTAGCAGCTTTGGTAAATAAAAGAAGGATAAGAAGTGTTAACTTAATCATTGTGGCTTGACCAGTCATTCGGTCATTTAATGGCCAATGATATTTTAAATAACTATATAACTGATCATGCTTGCAAATATTTATGATATAAACAGCTTCAAATATTACTTTTCATCGATTATTTGCATTAAGTAACCTGAATTAGAGTTACCAGTTTCAATTTCAATCATTGAGCTTTTGAAATTTAAAAAGCCAATCAGTAAAAAAAAAAAGAATTGATAATTCATATTTATGAGTTATGACTATAAATTAGATAAAATTTTGTTATCAAGTAATTCTTTGTGATATCTAGAATTTGTAACATTTTAATCAATTCCGTTTTTAATTCACAACTTTGACCTATAAACTATTACAAATTGATCATAATTTAATTTTTTCATTCATAATTGATGATCTTTTCAGTTCGTTCTATTGTTAAAAATTAAAATGATTTAATAATTGTTAATGCTACATTAGTGCAAATACAATATTTCATTTCCAAGGGAAAAAAAAGAAAAAATTAAAATCATCGTATACAATGAGTTTTTTCTTTTCCCATGGAAAAATTCAATTATTTGAAATTTATAAAAATTTCAAACTTCTCCGCGTTTTTTCATTTCACTCCCCGTTTATTATCTGATCATGCAAAAATTTTGTTGTAACATTAATATATTGATAATGAAAGAAATTTTTTTTTTTTGTTCTTATAAATGAACATAAGAAAAATTTCCAAATAAAAAAGTAGCAGGAATAAAATGAAATTGTAATGATTCTCTTGTCCTGAAAATGAATTTGTTTGCATGCCTGAAAGTTTTCATATCTTCTGTCTCCTTTTTCACTTTCAAATTCTCCTCTCTCTATTCTTTCCTCAAAAAAAAAAAAAAAAAAAAAAAAAAAAAAATACGATGTTGAAGTTGAGTATAGCGAAAAAGGAAGAGAATTGAAATGAAAAAACGGAATCATATTTCCAGAAGACTGCATCGTTTTCACTAATTTGTTTTCTTGTTTTTTTTTTTTTTTTTTTTTTTTTTTTTTTTTTAATGCATCAATTGTACTCAAAAGAAAAATTATTGTTATGAACAATAGCAGAAAAAAAAAAAAAAAATCAATACTTCATCTTTTAGCATATAACATATTTGCTAATGTTTCATCTAATAATGCTTCGTTATTATTTGCAAAATTTTGCAAAAGATTTTTTTTCAACGCCTAAATTTATTGGATATCATTGAAACAGATAGTTGCATTTACAATAATTTGTGCAATTGAGAAATTAGCAGGAGAAATTTTTAAATAATCCTAAATTTGACCATCATTTTCTAGCTAAAAATCATGATACAGTTAATTTATAGATTTGTTACGAAAGAGTGCAAAATCAGAAATGTACGACACTTTCAAATATCGATAATATTTTTTAAGTCAAATGGACTATCTTGCTGTGATTTATTATTAGCTTATGTATTATGGAATTAATGTAATTAATACTTACTTCTTATGTTATTTTAGAAAGAAAAATTTTAAAGTTGAAATTTTGTTAAAAACAATTAAAATAATAGCCATACGTTAGTGTTGACTATTTTTGAACCATTTTATATTGTCATAAAACCAATGCATGTTACTTCTTCTGATCGATGTTTGAAATGTTGCACTATTATCTTAATCCTATCATTATTTCTCAGCTAGAATCGGATAATTTTACATTTTGGATAAACATTTAATGGATCGTTTCAAATTAAATTTGTAAATAAAATATAGGAAACACTACAAGAACAAATTTTAAAGATTGAAAAGAATTGTTGTCGAAAAATAAAAAAAGTTTCGAACCAATAGTTATTCAATCAAAGGATTTAGGTTACTGAAAAAAAAGAAGAAAGAAAACAAAAATTAATTTTTGAAGCATAAAAGTTGAAATGGAAGACAAAAGGGTTAATGAATAAGTTGAAATTAAAAGAAAATTGGTAATTATTGAGAAATAAAACAAAAAAAAAATAATGATTAAAAACAAGAAAAAAAAGAATGGATAAATTTATAATTAACAATACGATAGTGTAATATAAGAAAAAAGAAAAAGCATAACAGTTTAATTTGTTTTTTTTTTTCACAAATATATTTTCTTTCTAAAAGATGATGACAAATTTGTTGATGTGACAAATGAACAGATGTGATATTAGTTGGAAAGAAATGTGTAAAATGTATCCGTTTTTAAAGAAATAGATTAAAAACTAAAAGGAAGGATAAGATATTGATACTAAGTGAAATCTATGAATTGGAAAATTGTCGAGAATAAATAAGAGAGTAAACCTTATGAAGTGCATTAATGACAGACGAAGTGTATTTGTGCAACAATGGAGGAAAAAAAAAATTGAAAAAAGATAAAAAAAAAAGAAAGAAAAGATGAAATAGATCTTTTATCTTTTTTTTTTTTTTTCGTTTTCAGATACTTTGGATAAGAATTAAGGAAGATAAAATGAGGAAAAGGAAAGAAAATGAAGGGAATTAAAATAAGCATTGGAGAAATTTTTAAAAAATAAAAAAAGAAAAAATTTTATTTAAAAATAGAATGAAGTTTAAAATAGCAAAAGAAAATGAAGGAGAGCTAATTGTAATATATTGAAGTGCTTGAAAAGTTGAAATTATTAGCAATAATTCGTTTATTCAGTCAGTCTCAATCAGTAAAAGAAATATAATTATGAATGCTTCGTGTTTTTTTTTTTTTTTTCATTGATTTTATTAAATATTTCAAAAATTTCCTAAGATTTTATTAAGAAAATGTAATGGTAATTTTTTTTACTATTTGAATTATATTTAACTAAAATTCATGAATATTTCAAGCAAAAATGTTTCTAATATTTCGCTATTGCCTAAATGATATTTGGAAAGAATCTCCGCAAATTAGCAACTAACGGATAAATTACAATTTTTAAATTTCATATTATCGAGGGCTAAATGTCAAATGCAAAAATCATCCGAAGTTTAAATTACAATTTCTGCAATTAACAAATTCTTTCACATTAATCAGTAAAAGTCAAGAATTCATATCATAATGAGATTTGTTCTAAACTTCATTTGAAATTTAGAATTTTTTTTTAGCCACTGACTGATTTCAAAAATTTAACTAATTACTAACAAAGAAATGTAAGTTTTTGAATGTAAAAATTTTACAACATTCCAGTATTCTTACTGTTGTTTCAATTATTATTTATACAACTGAAATAGCACAAGCTAAATGAAATTAAAAATAAACATTGACAAAGTAAATATGTGAAATATGTTGCGGAAAGAATAAAATTTCATTTAATTATAATTAATGATGAGAGATAAACAACTACAAAATTTCATTAACTTTTATCTTTTTTATTTGCTAAAGTATTATTTGCTTCAATTTATCATAAAAAATAATATTTCACAAACACATAGTATTAACAGTTTGATTTTATCATGCTAATATCAAACTTAATTGGGTTAATAAATTATTAATTACCAAAAGATACTGATAATAGATATCATCCCAAGGCATTGATAATGATTATTGGAATTGATTAAACTTAAAGCATATTTTGTCGAAATAATTCAATCATTAAAAAAGACGTAAATTTATGGTAAATAAAAATTATTAGCTTAGTTAAATGAGAAATTACGGAAATAAGCGATTAGATAAATGGTTTGTTTGTTTATTTTTGTTTGCTATTATACTTACTGACTTTTAGTTTTTAACTTCCGAACGAAAAAGCCTAAAACATTTTTCCAATTCCTTTCTATTTTACTCAATTATATACACATTTTTTATGCTGGAATATTTTTGCATTTCTTATTTACTCATTATTTATTTACTCATTATTTATCATCTTTTTTATTAAATCATTTGAAATTTCATTTTTATTGACAATATTTGACTCAACCATTTACTTTAAGCAATCTTTTTACTCCATTTACCTCTTTTCAGTTTTTTTTTTCCTATTTAATCATAAAATGTCTTGGTCTTATTTCGAGAAATCGATTCAAATATAATTTTAAATTTATATCATTGATATCAACATCGAGTCTATTCGGTCTTTATTTCATTTAAACAAATTTTTTTTTCCGTCTATATTAACGAAATCAACTAACTTGATAAACAGAAAGGTTATAATTTGATCACAATAATTAAATGATCTAGCAATTGTATGAATAGAAAAATTAATTGAACATCGATAAATTTTTCATTTCTATTTAAGTATGAACAAAACATAATTTGAACGAATATATACTCTGAACATACTTCATCCTATTTATATTTTAACTAATTTTATCTTTATTTATTTACTTATTTTTTTTGAAAAATTTTAACATCAATTTGAGGGAATGCATACTGCAAACGAAACATCATTCGTCGAATAGTCGTAATATATAAGCTGGAAAATTGTTTCAGAAATGTATTTTTTTCAAGATAATATTGATGGTACAGTATGATCGGTAAATACTGTAATAGCTTATACGATGATAAACTAAGAATGGTATAATTTGAAGGATAATTACTGTAGCTATAGTAAGAAAGTTAGTGTGCACGAAAATATCGAACTGTATTAAATAGATAAATAGATCAAACCTAAGGATGAAATAGATTTGTTGAAATGAAAATTCTAAAGCATTCAAATGATAACAATAATAGTTAACTTTTTACTGAAACAAAAAAAAAAAAAAAAAGAGGAAAAAAATATTAGACATTTGGAAACAAGAAATTATTCGTGCATCAATTTTGATCCTTCCTCTTCCCGTTCCATTTTCATTTCTGTTTCATTGTGTATTATATTGAAAGTGTCAAATCCCTTGAGATATCGAATTAAAATGAAAAAGTCGAAATATTCTTAACATCCTATTTTAATCATTCATTTTCATCCTTTTCATTTCATCATTATCATTAGCTATTTTAGCTAACTCTTTTTAATCTCATAATCATTGATAATATTTTCTACTTTCCATTTTTCCCTCTTTCTTTTCCTCCTTTTTTTTTTTTTTTTTTAGTTGTTCTCTTTTCCTCCTCTTAGTTCATTTCGATATTACATTTTTACATTTCAATGATGAAATGCAAAAATGATATTAAAAGAATAACTTCAGTAAAGGAAAAAATAGCTTTAAGGTTAATTAACATATTGATTTACTTATTTTAATATGACATTTTGTTACATCATTATTTCATTTTTCCACCATATATCTTTCTGTTTATTTGAAAAAGTATATTACTTAATCTAATAATATTATTTCAATTTTTTTTCCTTTTTTCTTTCTCTGACATTTAAATTAACCAATTTATGCGAAATGAAAATTGTAATTGTTAATGCAAATGGTATGACAACAGCAACATTATCGTCCCAAATGCTAATTCCATTGCAGAAAAAGCAAACAAAAAAAAAAAAAAAAAAAAATTTAATTTCGTTATTTTAACATGTCGTAAAACGATGATCATCTAAATGTGCAAGAATTTTTAAGCAATATTATAATTCTAAGTTTGTAATGAAAAATTTTTTTCTCGTATTTTAAAATTTAAATTTTAGTAATATATTGATGATTGCATGCGAGATAGGAAGAGGAGAAAGTGGTAAATTGCCAATGCAATAGTATTGAGCATAATGCAATGTTTAATTCATTAAAAAATTGAAAGTTCCAACTTTTTTTCCTCGTTTCAAGAAAAATTTTTAGATACTATTTAATTTCATAACAGATATAAGAAGAAGATGAAAACAATATTTTTAAAAATTTAAATTAATGATACTATTATCTAAAATAAAATATATAAATTTCGAAATATTTCACAAAAAAAAAAAAAAAAAAATTATTTTGTTTTAAAAAATTCGTATAGATGCCTTTATGCTTTTGCAACTTTTTTCAAACAACAAAAAGACTATTCAACATAGATTCCATATCCGTATCAAATAAACTATCCATTTTTTCGACTAACAAGACGACTGTTTACCGGAAATTTCAACATTTCAAGTAAAAACCATTTAATAATACATTCATTGAAAATGACAACTGAACGGATATGAAAAAGGAGAGGTGAAATTTCAACAGAAAAAAATAAGTGGCAAAAAAAGAAGTAAAAAATATTTGAATTTTTTCTTTTTCGTCTTTTTTTTTTTTTCTTCTGCAAAAATTAATTAACTAACTGTTTGAATTCATGGAATATGAATTTCAATAAATGAATAAAAGAGAGAGAAGGAAAAAAAAAAGTGTGCCAAAGGTTTTATTTGTTTGTTGTCAAATATTTCATATGTTTGAAACATTTTGCAAATTATATTTTTTTCTCATCATATTTATCGATTAATAACTTATTTTATCATTATAGATTTTAGGTGTTAATATTAACGAGCTAGTAAGATATTATTTGAGATTTAATATAATAATAAAAATAAGGAAATATCTAAATTATCATGAGTACATATCCATAACGAAAACTAATTACTAATTAATGAGATAGTGTTCTGACATTTTCAATTCAAATAAAAATCTTACAACAGAATTTTGAATTAAATTTATGGAAATTTTTAAAAAAAAAAAAGAAAACGATGAAATTTTCGCAGTATTTTCTGGAAAATCTAAAAATTTTAAAATGAGAATTCTAAATTTGTTTCATACTATGGATGACTATATGTTATTCTTATCAAATTATATCAAATTTCGAATTTTCTCAACTATCATTAGTAATATTAATGAATCAATTGTTATACAGCAACGAAATTCCGGCACAAGAAGATATATGTTTATAATAATAATAATAATAATAGTAATATGAGAAATTGAAATTATCAATTATTTTTTGGAAGTATAATAACTCTAATATTCGATATTTTCATCTAAGTAAGCGAATTTCATTTATATTTTTTCCATATGAAAAAAAAAATCATTATATTAGCTTTTGAAATAATAGCAATTTTTAATCAAATTCGTATATTTAACCAAAATATGTCCCAAAAAAAAAAAGAAAAGTAATTATTAATAGAAATATTCATATATAACAAAATATTTATGTTATACTATAATTTTGATGATCGAATTTTAAAAAATAAAATAATTAAATATTATGCTTATACTAGTGATTTAGTAAAATTATGGCTCAATGTTATAATAGTTTACAATTTGAATTTTTTGTAGAATCGAAATTTCAGAATTAATTTAGAATTAAGATTTAAAAAATTCCGCTTTTGATAGCCGACTTACTGCGATGACTGTGCGGCTTCCTTGATTTTTGCCATTAATAGAGCGCATGTTTTAGCATCGCTCACATCCACAACTCTGAAATTTGATAATTTTAATTTTCCATTTTTTTTTTTATTCCCTCCAATAAATTTAAAATCTAACAAACTGCTACGTTTTCCTACTATAATAAAGTTAATTTTAACTTTATTAAATCAGAAGAATAATTAACATGAAAAGCGAACATGAAAATATGAATAAAGGAATTAGAATTATCAAAAGTTTGAAAATTTTCTAAAATTACAAAAAGTTTGCAGAAATTTTTATTGGAAACTTTTGCCTATGAAAAAAAAAAATATGGAAAAAAGGGAGAAAACGGAAAATTTTCCCAAGCATTTCTTAATGTTTCCAAAATTTCCTTCACTTATGCAATAATATTTCATTTAGATGCTATAAAAGCTATTTATTTATTTATCGATTAAGCTGAGGAATTAAAATAAAAATTGAGAAAATTTAGAGATATTTAAGGAAAAGAATAAGTGGGAAAAAAAGGCGTGAAATAAAAAACAAAAGTACAATCGAACGATTTGATTTTAACTAAATCCCGTAGAGGTAAAAAGAAACAAAAAAAAAAAAAAAAAAAAAAGAAATTTACCAAATTTAAAAATTGATATAGCAAAAATTTTAAGATATTTTGATCCCTGTTTTTTTGTTTGAGACTAAATATTTTGAAATGAAATGAAAAAAAAAAAAAAACATCTTTTTAAATATTAGTGCTGATAAATAAACGCACTACTCAATGCTTTTACTTTTTAATCATCAATTTGTGTTTACTTAAAAAATTTTCCGTTAATTTCAACAAGTTCAACTATCCTAAATGATACCTTATTTTAATCGTTAATTTAAGAAGGATATGCATTCTTAGCATATAATTAATTTTGCATGAAAAGTTACTTCGTAAATATTTATGATAAAAACTTAAAATCAATTTATTTTTAGAATAAAAAAGTAGGAAAAATGAATTGAAACGAAAAAAGGTAAAGGTTAGATTAATTTGAGTGAAAAAAAATTAAATGTAAAGGTAAAAGTAAAATTATTTTTAGACTTAAGACTAAAAAGATGAAAGAGAAAAGGAAAATGCCAAAATTACATTTTTGCTAACACTTCGAAAAAAAAAAAAAAAAAGAAAGGATGTATAAAAATGTTGAAAATTTTGGTGAATACAATCATTTCATACATATTTAAATTGCTTAGCTCATTGCTACTTTAAAATGTATTTTAATTTTTTTTTTTAATAACAAATTGACAATAGACGTAAACGTTACTAAATTTTATTAACTTATTAATATTTAAATTTCGTTTTTTTCTTTTTTTTTTTGTTTCTTTCTCCTTTTTTTTTCATTTCATTTTGTTCATAACAGAAAATTTTAGCATAATATTTCGATATGATACGTTACAAAAAAAAAAAATACAATGCAATTGATTTCAATATAATACGATACGATATCGATGTTTTTTTTTTGCATTTAGAAATGAAATATTTACGAAATATGAAAAATAATAAAAATAAAAAAAAAATAAGTAAAAAAAAAAAAAATTAAATAAGAAAAAAAAAAAAAAAAAAAAAACAAATAAAGCAAATTTTGGTAAGCATTTAAACGAATTAATGCTATAGGGAAATTAAAAAAAAATTAGATAAATAATTAAACATATCAAATATTATAACAATATGTGTTCAATAGATATGCCTAAACATTATTTATACGAAGAAAAAAGGGCAAATATGAGAAAGAAGTTAAGTTAAAATAAAGCAAAAAAGAGAAAGAAAAAAAATGAAAAGTTGAGAAAGAAAGGAAATTTAACAATCAAACATTAAACGATTAGTCGAAAAAAAAAAAAAAAAAGGTTTAATACCTATATTTAGCCAATAATAATTCCTATTTTCAGTAAATTAATGAAAAAGCAATTTAAATGCAAATTTAACTAGGTAAAAATTTGTTCAATAGATGAATAAATAAATAAAAGCTGAAAAGTATTGATTAATGTCAAACTTTTCAAAAATTTGACAATAATGCTTTTGAAAGAAAAGATAAGCAGAAGATGTCATTATAATGAGCATCCTTCAAATTGCAAAAGATTAAGGCCTTTTTCTGTAATGATGATAAAAAAAGAAAAAGTTAATTATGAATGGATGAATAAGTTGGCTTTTAAGTTTTGACTTAAATCAAGCATAACATTCGAATCAAATAGAAGCATAAAATTCATGAACTTATGTCGAAAATATCGAAATAAAACAAATTCGCGATAAGGATTATAATAGCATTATATTAATAATGAAAATTACAATAATGATATTGATAACCTGAGATAGTAATGATATTGTTAATTTGGAATCCATCAAAAAAAAAAAAAAAAAAAAAAAAAAAAAAAAAAACTCAACTCTTTTAAGTTAGTCAAAAAAGTAATTGCAAATTTTGCATTATTGGTAGTTATTGTATTCAATTAACATATATTATCATATAAATAGCATTATATTAATAATGAAAATTACAATAATGATAGTGATAACAAGAGATAGTAATGATATTGTTAATTTGGAATCCATCAAAAAAAAAAACTCAATTCTTTTAGGTTAGTCAAAAAAGTAATTGCAAATTTTGCATTATTGGTAGTTATTGTATTCAGTTAACATATATTATCATATAAATATAGTCATATTATTTAAAAATACTTTTTGTCTTAACCATAATTAATTATTTGATTAATTCAAATTACTGAATTAATTTTTAGATGGAAAAATTATAGTTAGAATGAAACGACAATAATGTATTTAACATTCGACTTGTTAAAAAAGATGCAGGGTACTTCAAATAATTTTGCAAATGACATGATAGTTCAAAGGAAGATGTAAAGTGAATTATGAGTGACCAATTGAAAATTGCTGATGATCAATTACCTCATGATAATCATAAAATATTCAATTCCTCGATGATTGCAACGATGAATCGACAATTTGACGGTTATTTGATATTTGAAGCAAAATCGTAAAGATGAAAAAGCTTGATAAGTGGATGCCACATAAGCTAATCGACAATCAAAAGAATGGTTGCTGCTTTTGAAGTGTTGTTTTCGCTTATTTTATGCAGCCTCAACTAGTATTGATAGTTTTGGCTCATCCTACGATTAATGAAGATATGTTTTGGCCAAGTGATAATAAGTTGAAAATTTCAATTGAAATGTGCAATTAGTTTTTGCATCAACTTAATATGCTTACATTTTCCTACTTTTAATTTTTTTCGCTTTTTTTTTTTTTTTTTTTGGTTTTACTGTCTATTGAAATATCAAGAAAATACCATAGAATCATAAAATTATCATTATTATCGCAATAATATGAATAATCTTATTTACATTATCATTGTCATCAGCAACATTAATATAATCATGATTGTTATAATGATGTTAGTATTAATATCAAACAATGTTATGATGATGATTATTATTATGATAGTTATTTGCTATTAACATTAACATCATTATAATAATCATGATAGTAATAGTGATGATTATGGTAAGGATAAAGATTATGGAAATAAGAATATTCATGATGTTGTTGATAAAAAGCATTAAGATCTTTACTGTAATGATTAGAATTTAAATTAATAAAATTTGAATTTTTTGAATTTATGTTTAAAGAAAAAAATTTCAACGAAAAATCGTAAATGCTCCGAATTAAATCAGCAAAAGAGAGTAAGAATTGCATTTCAAATGAAGTGAATAATTCTTTTATATGGCATTCATCTTTTTTTCTTTAAAATTTTAATTCTCATATGCATTCCTATTCATTTCAGCATTTCCATTTCTCATTTCATCGTAATGATTTCAATTTCATTTTAGAATTAACAAAACTGTAAATATACACTAAGATATTATCAAATAAACTAACAGAGCAAACCTGATATGGTATTAGAAATATTTCTGTTGTAATATTTGATGATTGATGAAATCTTCAAATCTAATCAATAATTTATTCTTAAATATTGTTAATAACTTTTTAAAGATTTTCGATATTGTATGTTACTGTACGTATGACGTAAAAAAATCATTCCAAAAAAAGCATTTATTAACTTATTTCACAAATTATATTTCTGATGAATAGATTAGATTAAATTCAAAATTCGAATATTTACAATTTAAACATTACTTTCTCTTTGTTAACACTGCTAAATCTTCACAAATTTCCTTTCTTTTTTTCTTTTTTTATCTGTAAAAAGATTCATTACTTATGGTTATATCAATTTAACATATGATTTATATAAAAATTAATTAACCTGTAAACATCATAGAGGTAGCAATTGCTGTTGTTATCGTTGCCATCGTTGATAATAATAGGACGAAAGAGTAGATCAGATGTTTCGATAGCCAAAGAATTATGATTATGTGGTATCAACGGTGTGCTAATTTCATCAACCGTTGATACCAATGCAACATCAGAAGATAAAAATGATGATAGGATTGATGAAGTTGATCGTATAATTTGTTGCATATTCATTTACAGTTGTATCCAAAAAAGGAATTGATGAAAGGAGAAAAAAGAAAATCAGAATAAGAAAAAAAAGGTGAAAAAAAATTAATTTTAAGTCCGTAAAAAAAAAAAAAGATTAAGAAGTAAGAGGAAGTTTGATTAGTAGAATGGCAATTTTATTTTCATCCTGAAATGACTGATAGTATTTTATTTATATCCGTTAACGATTAAATGAAATGAATAGATTGCTTTGTTGATAGTACAAATTTCATAAAACAATTCAAATATCAATAACAAGCAATGAATCCATTTTTATCATCTACCTTTACAACATAAAAAATAATTATAGTAAATTTTTTTTGCAAAAAAAAAAAAAAGTAATTAGTAATAGTTTATCATTACATATATATGTATTTGTTGTAGATTTAATTTCGTATTTTTTGATTTTCGATTTTCAATATAAAATGAAGAATTTCTATTGTAAAACGTTTCAATTAACAAATGAAAAAAGTATATGAATGAATTTATTTTTTTAGGGCAAATTTTTGCGCTAAATTTTTTTTTTTTAAATTTTAATACTTATATGAAACGTAGTTATTGAAAAAATTTTAATCAATCCTTTATTTGAAAAAAGTAAAGATTTATTACTGTTACTACTAAATGCACATCATTATTCTTGTCAGTATAGGAAGATAATATCAAAAAGAAAATACGAAGTATTGCATGAATTTTAAAGCAATTGGTATAAAAAAAATGTTATGATTTATGAAATGTTGCAAATTGCGGAAACTACACTGTTAGAAGCATTAACTACCGAATTAGTGAATGATCTGATGAACTGAATTGAAAAAAAAAATAAAAATTGAAAAAAAAAAAATCAATGCAATCGGTCAGAATATACGAGATCAGTAAAATTATATCAAATATCTGCCGTAAATTGAATCCTTTTCGATGCATTACAAATATGAGTGAATTTATTTTTAATAATTTATTTTTTGCAAATGATAGAAATGGTAGGAATGATTAAGCAAGTTTAATTTTGATAAAAATTGCAAAAAAGGAATCAAATATCGACGTAAATTTGGAAAAATTTAATTTTCAACTAAGAAATATATAACGAAATGTTTAGTATAATTTAATAAAAATCGACATATACGTTAAATTGTAAATTCAATAAATGCAAAACAAATGTTTATTTTCAACATTTAATGTATCGTTGCACATATATATAATTTTTCAGTTTCTTCATATGTTTATGATTACTTAATGCTATTTATATAAATTATGATATTATCAATACAAGAATGTATGATTACAAAGGAAATTAATTTGATACGGTAAATAAATTTAAAAAAAAAGAAAAAATTTTTTTGAATGAGGAATTTTATTAAGAAAATAATATGAATTATTATGAATTAGAAATAGGTTCACATTGAGAATGTATTTCTAAAGTTTGCATAAATCAATTAGATAATGAATAATTTCGAATATAAAATCTATTAAAAAAAAAAAAAAATTTTTTTTTAGAAATCAATGGATAATAAATTGATGGTTTAATTAAGAGAACTTATACATACAACGATTTGCAAAAATCTATTTGTACAAATCAAAAATAACAAAAAAAAAAAAGAAAAAAAAAAATATTTGAAGCAAAATTTTTCATTGTAAAATTAAATTCTATGCAACAATAGGAAAATTATGAATTTTCATTGCAAATATAACATAATATTATTAACAAAAAGTTATCAAAAAAGCTATATCATTTTTTCTTTCTTTTTTTTTTTGAATTTTCAACAAAAGAAAAAAGGCTGAAGTAAAGTTTAGTTGAAGGAAAACAAGCAACAAATAAAGTTAAAACGACCCTTGGGATGTAAACTTTCAAAAGGCTATATAACTTCATCATTTTTAATGCTTCAATTCTTTTTCTTCCTCTTCCTCTTTCTTCTTCTTCTTTTTTCGCTTTTTTTTGTTCCTTTGGTTCAAATTTTTTTTTTTTTTTTGGAAAATATCTTTAAAAGTTTTAGCAAACAATAATTTGATTTCAAAAAATAATTTAACAGATATGTATTATAATCTTATTTTCTATGATAAGATATGTTTGAAATAAATTAAAATAGTTTTAAAAGAAAAGAAAAAAGGTTGATAAGATATCAAAAAAGAAAAAAAAAAAAAAAAAACAAAGACAACTATGCTAATGAATGAAAGAAATAAAACAGAAAGAAAGAAAGAAAAAAAAAGGAAAAAGATTGTAAAAGAATGGAAAAGTTTAAATTTGACTTAATTATTATCAAAATTCTTAATTTTAGCTACAATTCATAAATTTTAATTATTATGATTATATCATCAGCTCAATCGAATTAATCATAGCATAAACAACTGATAGTATTTTTAACAAATAAATCGGAAATGGAATGATTAAAATTTGATTGTTTCCTTTGAGACTTCTAAATTTCAGTCAAATATGTAAATATCAATTAATTTTAAGTCTCCGAATAAAATTGTTTATAAGTAGAAGTAGTGAATAAGTATTATGCAAATATATATATATATGAATATATATATTATGCAAATATATATATTATGCAAATATATATATATTATGTAACAGCACTTTTGCAATTCTAAATTAAGTTTAATATATTAATTGCACTTCTATTATGTAAGTTTAAGCTAAATGACAGTATCATTTTGAACTTTTTATTGAATGCTTTCTTCCGATTGAATAAGCATTTTTATGTCAAAAATTTCATATCTATCCGGGAATTGAATTAAGCAAAAAAATCACCATTTCAATTTAAATTAATATCCATTGTAATCGAAGAACAAATACATTCAAAATCAATTTTTCATTTTCGAAAATTAATCTAACCCTTTTTGTTTTTTGTTCAAAGAAATAGCAAAGAATTGCATCGGAAATCTCGAAATTATTTAAATATATGAAATTTAATAACAAATTTTATAAATCAATTTATGCTAATAACAAATCGTTGTGATAATATGAAGTAAAATGTAACAATTCAAAAAGTTTCGAATTTAAAAATAAAATTGGGTGGTTTAAATTTACGTTTCATCCGTGTAATATATTGCAAGAAATGATATAATTTATTGTACGATTTAAGGATAATAAATATAATGATAAGATTAATAAACCGGTACTACCGGAATGAGATTGATATTTCAAAGAATAGGCACTGATATGATTATTTATGCATATGTGCAAGTTATTTTACACAGTAGTTCGGGTAATTTGTTTGTGTAAAATTTACTCCGGGTAAATTTTGGGTAAGAATTTTAGAAAGATTAGAAATGTTAGGCAATAAGAAATTCCGAATATGTAGACAGTAATAACTTTATGAAAATGTTTAACGAATAATCCTATAAAAGATCGAAAAAAGTTACATCATGAATAGGTTAGATTTCAAATATATTATCATAAATACCGGAAAATGTTCCTTTATCTTATCAACTAATTGTATTCGTTGAATCATCAGAGTTAATAATTATGAGTATACGCATAAAAATCAGTTTCCGATTTATATCCGGCTGCTATTTCAGGAATGTATAATTTCTGTTAACTATATTCTATTCATTGAATAATTATTACTCTAATATTTAAATGTTGAAAATAAAGTAATGGAATTATTTAATAATATTCGTATATCAGGTAAAATAAAACTATTCAAAATATTTGAAGTTTATAAAATTTTTTTTAATTTGTTGAAAAAAATTTTTTTCTATTCAATTTTTACAAATCAAAAGAAAAAAAAAAAAAAAGGAAATTTTGATGGATATTTTTGTGTAAGTAAGTAAATAAGTAAATAAATAAGGAAGTAAGATTTTAAGCATATATTATGGTTAGTTAGTTTTTAACGAATACATAGAAGGGAAATAAAAAGGAAAGAAGAGAAGAGAAAGGGGAAGAGAAAAGAGAGAAAGGATGTTATTGTGGACTAGTTAGTCTTAGTCTAAACCTATAAAATTATTTTTAACCATGGATATGGAATGCTTGTCTTTTTACAACTTATCTCTTTCTCCTTTCATTTCTCTCTTCTTTTTTCCCTCTCTCTCTCTCTCTCTCTCTCTCAGTCTTTACTTTAATCAGTGGTATATATACTTCTTTTTATCATTTCTTTTTTTTAAACTTATTCAAGCATAATAATTTAAATATAAAAAAAAAGAAGCAAAAAAAAATATATAAAAAAAGAAAAAGAGAAGAATTAAATAGAAAAAAAAAGAAAGGAAAAAAGAAAAAACAATCTTTACCGAAATAAATTTTTTAATTTCTTTTTACGATTATTTGAAAGTCATGATTTTTTAATTATTGTAATTGTGAAATGTTTAGCAATAAAGAATTTGAATAAATTGTAGATTCGAATCAATACATAAATACATTATGATAATATAATTAATTGAATTATGAATTAATATATGACAAATAATTGCCAAGAAAGAGTAATATATTGGAAAAATTTTGGCAACTAATAAATTAGAATGATAAATAATTACGAATAATTGAAATTAAATAGCGAATGTTAACTGAAAAATATTAGTAATAAAGATTTATTTTACAAAAACAAAAATTTCACATTTGTATATTCAAAATTACAAATGATAAATGATTTTGGTAACATTTTACTTTTTTCTTTTTTTATTTTTTACTTTGAAAATTCAAATTATTAAGCAATTATTAAGATTTATTAACAATGAGAAAAGAAATTGAATTCTGTTTTTTAAATAATTCAAAAATATGATTATTATTTTTTATTTTTTTAAAAAGAAAAAAGCTAACCGTCGACGATAATTGATGAAATTACTTGGACCATCATTACTTTCATTTAAATGTTGCCGTTGTTGTTCCATCATCTCATCATCATCATTCATCAAAAGTGCCATTCTACCTTTCTTCTTCTTTGCTACCTGTAATTTATAACATTTCACTTCTTTTACTTCTTTCAAATAATTACTAAATATTTCAAGAGAAAAAAAAGGAAAGGAAAAAAAATCCAAATTAGCTAATAAAAGAATTAATTTAAAAGACGAATTAAATTTATTATCATTTACAATAAAATAATAAGCAATGTCTAATTATTTTAAGACTTCATTTTTTTTTTTTTTTTTTTTTTTTGCATAATTTTACCAAAATTTAACAAATTCTACTTGATTTTCTGAAAAATTTCAATAAGATTTTTATATATATGGTTATTTTATACTAATTTTTCGATTGCTTAATTTCATAAAAAAATGATTCCTTTCATGAATAGACTAACTTATGAATAATTTTATAAAAAGCTAATTGAATCCATTCATTCATTTCAACTTTTTTTTCTTTTCTTTTCTGAGCACTTAATGGATAATAATGCAGTATGAATGATAGAATGATTGCAATTGAAAAGTGAGAAAAATATATGCTAATTGCTATTATTACACAATTTTTCCTTTCTTTTCATTTTTTTTTTTAAAAATTTTCGATTTTTATTATTATCCATTTTAAATTATTTGAAAGATTAGATTGATCTTTTTTTTTTTTTTTCACCTTAAAACTTTATCAATATCAATTGATTAATGTTAATCTTCTGTTTATATTGATTTAAATAAATAAAAGAAATTTAAGTGTTAAAATTCATTTACAATTTAGAATTTTAATCTTTCGATCAATATTTTCACAATCAATATTTGTTCGCTTATTTGTTTGTTTTTTAATTTCTCGAAATTATTTGTAAAATGAAATCAAAATTTATATTCAACCGATTATTTATTATTGAATTATAAATTATCATTTGAACAATTCGTTGCCTATTTTTTTTCCTCTAAAATAAGAACTAATTGATAATGAATAAATCAATTTTAATTTTACTCCGATAAATTTTCACATATTTATATGTTTATTTATTTTTATATTAAATAAAATGATACATAAGTATCGAACCTCAAGTACAACAGCATGAAAATCAAACGAAGGCATTATTTCCTCATGTTTAAACCCCAGCTTTGGGGTTATCTGTCCTTGTCTTACTATTGCATGATAATCTTGTTGATTCGGATAATGATGTCGTTGATCGACAATACATCGTTGCATATCTTCTTCATCATGTTGTTTATCAGCTAAAATAAATTGAAATAAAAATTTTAAATAAAGCAAAAAAAAAAAAAAAAAAAAAAAAAAAGAAAAAAAAAAAAAAAAAGTAAAAAAAAAAAAAAAAAAAAAAAAATGGCCAAATTACTTAAGTAAAATTTTTGAATGTTTGTTGTATTTTCGGATAAATTAAATGAATGATCAAATGAATAACCAATGTAATAATTTTAGCATATTATTTTCATTCCAACATTTTGATTTTGATTAAAAAAAAAAAGTAGAAAAAAAAAAGCTTAACCATAAAAATTTTTTTTCCCAACAAACCATATAGGCTTAGCCAAAGATAGGCACGAAAAGGGACAAGATTAGATGATTGTTAGGTTATTAGGCTTACGAGATGCTAAGGCATTTCTTCCCCCGCTTTTCATAAAATATTATGAGAGTGATAAATGCAAACCGTTAATGATATAAAAATCTTTGCTTCCCTTTCGTTTTTTTTTTTTTTTTTTTTTTTTTAAGGTGGAAGAAGATGGAGGAGTAAGAGGAAGTGAAAAAAAATTTTAACATTTTTATTTCATGTAATGATAATTTTAAAATTTTGAAACAATCATTTTTCATAATTTAATGTTTTTTATTTGACAATAAAAGTAAGATAAGGAAATACTAGAAAGGTCATTATTTTCGTAGTTAAAGTGATTATTATTGCAATGAGGTTATGTTAATCTTACCAATCTCTGTTTTGTAGTGAATAATAGTATAATACTAGAATATCTATAAACTGTTATTTAAATTCCGCAATTATTATTATTCATTTGAAGTTCTTTTTTTTTTTTTTTTTTTTGCAATACAGTTATAGTAATATTCACGAATTTTAAAATTTTATTTTAGACTAATGTTTCTGGAATGACAGTAAAGGAAATAAATTTCGATATTTCATATTAAGTTTAAAGAGTAAGTAAGCATTGATTTAAAGAGGAATAAATTAGTTAGCTAATTAAAACAAAAACAATAATTAATGAACTAGCATCATTAAAAAGAGTTAATTAAAGGATGAAAATATCATTAAAATTCATAAATGTTATCTAGTAATATAATTAATTTGAATAAATATAAAAAAATCTAACCGCATTTTATATCGGATCCAATCGTTCGATTTTCAGACTTTCCACGTCGTTTTACGCGTTTTCTTTTTACTAAAAAAATGATGCATTCTATTGAATGGAAAATATTTAAATGTATAAATTAAAGACGTAATTATTTTTTTTAGTGATTTTAACATTTTTCGACATTTGATAAAAGTAAAACTTTTGTTAAAATAAAACAAAATTTCTTATTAAACTCACTAGTAATTGATAAAAATTCAATATTTATCCAAATATGTAACTTCTCTATTCACCTCTCCACAATAAATTTTGCTACTTTTTTTTTTTTTGATAAAAGCTTTTGAAAAATTGAAGAATTAAATTTCTTTAGTCATAGTTAAAAAATTATTTAACAATGTATTTAATTTCTTGCAGTTTTTCAACTATTTAAACATAATTAAGTCCAATTGTCTATCATTTAAAAAAAAAAAAAAAAAACCGAATCCTTTTTAATGGTATGCTTGCTCTGCTCTATATTTTCTGGATATTTTTCATCGGTAAAAGTAGAAATCGTTAATTAAAAGATTAGAATAGAAGAAGTATAAAATTATATTTAACAAATATCATCCTGATAAAATAAATATGAATAAACGAAGGAAATTGAAATTGTTACAATTAATTCATTAAATGATTAAAACTGATGCCATTTAAATATTACACTTCATTCAATAGATTTTCATTTGGTGTCGGGAAAAAAGAAAAATCTTCTAAAAGGCGAATTTGTCGAATTCATAAAAGTAAAAGTAAAAATTTGAAAAAAAAAAAAAAAATTCAAATGAAATGATAGGAGAGTGAACATACGAGGAACTAATTAACATCCTTCTTCATTAGTTTCATCCTTTCCTTCCTCTTTTAATGATCTTTACATTTGCTCTTTTTACAAATTTTTTGGTGTTTTTTATTTTTTTTTTTCTTTGTGAGGAAAGAAAAGAACAAACAATTAAAAATTATTTTATTAAATCTTTTAAGGAAAGTAAAAAGCTCAAAAAAAATTTATTTCACTTAAAAAAACGGAAGAATACTATTATATTGTCCAATTAAGGAAAAAAAAATAAAAAAAGAAGGAGAAATTAGCGTTTTCAATTGTAGGAATGGTAAAACATACAAGTGTAAGATAAGTAAGTAAATAAGTAATTAAGTAAATAGTAAAGTATTACTAAAATCAAATTCTAAATTGATCGAATTGAACTTATCAAAGACTAGAACATTAGTCAAGTTTATCCGATATTGCATTATTATTTCATTACATTTATCGGATATGCAATATAACGCTAAGGCGTAGAAGAAAATAAAACATTAAGGAATGAAATTATGATGGAATAACTGAACCGTAACAAATAAGTCTCAAATGAGATAATGCAAAAATTTAGTTCGTTTTAATCAAATAAACTTAGAAAGTTTTTTTTTTTTTTTTTAAATTTTTTTCCTTTAAAATGAGAACGATAAATATTTTAGTGAAAAGGAAAATTGTTTTGTTGTTTTGTTTCAAAACAAACAACAAATCATTCATTCATTGAATGAATGAATGAAATTTTCAAAATTCTTTTCTATTTTAATGAATATTGATTTATCATGCAAAAAATATTTAAATTCAAATTTAATCGTTCAAAAATAATCATCAAATTTAAAATAATTAGAATTTTCCATTTCTTAATTA
Source organism: Dipetalonema caudispina (assembly GCA_013365325.1). Lineage (NCBI taxonomy): Eukaryota > Metazoa > Nematoda > Chromadorea > Rhabditida > Onchocercidae > Dipetalonema > Dipetalonema caudispina. The sequence goes on along the minus strand of JABVXV010000268.1, from coordinate 36,062 downwards.
ACTATTTTATTACATCTTACTTATTCTTTGTAACAAAAAAAAAAAAAAAAAAAAAAAAAAAAAATGTTCGACATTGTTTATTCAGTTATTTAAAGTGAGCAATTCATTTATTTATTAGAAAAAATATGAAATTTTATTTGTAATGGAAGAAAGAAAAATTTTATTGGGAAAAAAATTATGAGAAAATTTTAGCGAAAATGAAAAAGTATGACGTTCACAATTAAATTATTTCCTCAAATAATTCTGCTAACCAAAAATTTAGTCAAAAAAGAGTTAAAAAAAAAAGAGAGAGAAAAAAATTTTTGGGAAAATCATTTAACATAATGTTATTCCCAAATCAATTACATAATTAAAAATGACCGTTAAATGGAAAAGTTTAGTATTATAAGTTTTTTTTTTTTTTTTTTTTTTTTTTTGCTTATATTTTGTATACATCATATTACGTTTTATACGTGATTGATTGTATTGGATCATTTGGTAAACATCAATAATTCCATGTTTCAATGAATTTTTCATAAAGCATTTTGCAATAAGTGTAAAATAATCATGAAAAGCGAATAATGAATTTGAATTTATTTGAAATTTAAAGAATAATCACTGTTTTATTATTTTACAGATATATTGAAGGTTGTAATTATACAAGAAAAAATGCTTGAAATTTGATTGCAAAAAAAAATATCAAACTATAAATAAATAATTTTATCATTCTCTTTTTCCTTCATCCATTTGCACTTTCGAAAATTCGAATTTTTTTTTTCCACTTAGTTTGCACTTAGATTTTCTGTTCATTTAGTTCGTACTTTGAAAAATTTTAATCGTAGTGTAAAATTTTGAAATGGGATTAAAAATGAAATTGTAACATTTATATTCCTTCACTATGTTGCAGTTTTATGGTATTTGTTCTTTAATACATTTTGATATTACATGTTAAAATGGAATATGAAATCGATAGTTATTTTAGATTTGGGTTGCAAAAAATAAGACAATTTTAATATAAAATTAATCAATAAATTAAAAAGGAAAACGATCACAACGGATTAGCAATCAATTAATCAATCAATTAAATTAACTTATCTTTTTATCATCGTCTTCAATGATAATTTCAATGAAACAGTTATAACCATAGCTTCTAATTGTAATTATTGAAATTTCAAGAAGAACTAGCAATATGATATTTCTTAAATTAATCATATTAAAAGAATAGCAATTTAATTAATACGATTACCACATGATATGAGTTACAAACATATTTCATGCGCATGCATCTATTGTAATTCTCAACTAATTTCGCCTAAAATTTTAATCAAATTTAACAATATTTCAAATAAAAAAAAAAAAAAAAAAAACTGTTAAAGTCTACGAGAAATAATAATGATCAGCGATTAATTGTTCATCATAAATGGATTAAAAAAAAAAAAAAAGAAATTCTTTGATAATTTTGCATAATATGTTATCAGCTTCTATTTTAAAATTAATTATTCGATTGTATCATTGTTAACAGTAAATAAGTTCATATTCAAATTTAGTTTTAATGCATGAAAGTATTAAACATGTTTGCCTGATTTATGCATGCTAATAGCATCGTCATGCATTTGCAGTAATGCATTAAAATAGAATGAAATGTAAATTTGCATGACAATTACATTGATTCAATCAGGATAAGAACATTCTTTCGTTTCTTTTTTTTTGTTTTTATCTTATCAAATATAAAATAAAATAAAATAAAAAGAAAAATAGATAGAATGAGTAGCAATAATATAAATAAATGATACGATAAAAAAAAACTTTAAAAAATCAATAAAGCCGAGAGAAAAAAAAAAGTAGTAAAAAAAGAAAAAAGAAAAAAAAAAAAGGACGAAATATATCTGCAAGCCTATTATTAAATAAGCTTAGCTAAGCTTAGCATTACTTCTTCGTAATATAACGAAAAAAAAAAAAAAAAAGGAATAGGAATAATTACATTTGTTTCAAGCATGTCAAGAATGCATATAGAAAGAGAGGTATGATAATAAATTTAATTATTGTTACTAAACTAAAAATTTTTAACCAAAAAATTTCAGCTTAATTTTCAATATAATGATACTTTTTCAAATAAAAAATTGCATCAATTTTAACAATAAAAAAAAATTTTTCTAATTCATTAAGAAAATTTTGTTTAATCTTTCTTTTTTTTTTCCATTTTTCAAAAGTTTCACTTTTTATGCATATATTATATATATATAATTAATGATTAAATATAACTGATTGATTCTAATAAATTCAATTTATACTTTCCAGAAAATTATACGTATAGTTGTCAACCGGAATAAATAAATTTCGAACATTAAATACAGTCAAGAAACAAATAACAAAAAAAAAAAAAAAAAAAAAATTGACAGTTACGTAATGTGAAGATTTCACGAAGACATTTGGATGAATAAATCAATTAAATCTGTTTTTAAGTTATCTTAGATAATAAGTTTACAACTCAAGACTAACTATATTAGCTGGAAATAATTGAATAGTAATAGATGAAAATTGTAACTGACAAGATGTTAAAGTTAAAATGAAAGAAAATAGGAATTAAAAAAAAAGTAAAGAATGATCAAGTTTGAGAAAAGTAGGAAAAATATCGCTTTTCTAGGCATGTAAAAAAAACGAGAAAAAAAAGCTAAGAGATATTAAATGGACTATAATGGAATAACTAATCATTAAAATAGGTACCAAGTAGGCAAAATTTTTCAAAAAAGTCAAAAAAAAAAAAACACTGAAAGAAAAATAAATTAGGCCCAAAAAAAAATTTCTACCGTAGATTAAAAATTAAATAGAGCTAAAAATTTGAAAATTTAACAAGACAAAATTAAACTCTTCCGATCAAAAGACAAAAAAAAAAAGATAAAGTCACAAAAAGTCATTTCTATTTTCCTCAATATTTTTTCTTTTCATCTTTCTTTTAGTTGCATAAACACACTATCATGATTGAATTGGATATTTGTGATATCTGCAATATTCACAAAAAATTTTTTCCAATTCTTTCAAATTTTCCAAAAATTTCCAAATTTTCCAAGAAAAAAATTCTTACAAAATTTTTCCATTCCCCATCATTTCTACTAATTAATTGAAATAAGTTTATCAATTTACTGCAAATATCATTCGCTTAATACCTACACAGATTAATTTAGATTACCAGTAATTAACTTGTATTAATTATATAAACACAATTGAAACGTTATAATAAATGATTTGAATTTTAGATTTTTTGAATTTTGAAATGATTCATTTTTATCTTGTCTTCTTTTGTATTTCATTTAGATACTGTTGGATAGGAATTGAATAAGAGAGGAAAAGAAAATGGAAATTTGAAAGTAAATTTATAACTTTTACATAAATATTTTATTTTCCTATATACTTTAGAAATCTTTAGACAGTGGTTAGTTTAGATTGCTAGTAATTAGCATATGTTAATTATATTTCACATATTGAATTTCACATATTTTTCATTGATTTACGTAAACAACGTTATATTTACTTGATGTTAGTATTTGTTACTAAATATTACATTTATAATTTTAAATTACCAATTGCTTTTTAATGCTTCCAATGAAACGTGGAACGAAACAGCAATTTATGTTATTCCTAATTATTTCTCATTTTTTTTATTGTCTAAACTAAAGCTTTAGTCAAATTTTTTTGAAACAAAAAAAAAACTCTCACGCAAAAATTTGACAATTTTACGTGAAATTTATCCAAAACTAACTAATATCACACTAATCAATATCATTTTCCGTCGTATGATGAAAATTTGACATAAGAAGGGAGATAAAAATGAAACTTTCCCTTGTTCTTCTTGTTTTGAATGATGCAAAATTTTATTTAAGTATTACCTCTTTTGCTTAAACGATATGCTTTAAAGCTAAGTTAATAACTTTTTAGATGAAATTTTACGGATGACTTCAAAATAAAGCAATCCGTGAAATTCATCTGTTAAGTCAAGTGCTATGAAAATTATTGCTTCATCTAAATTGAATATTTTTCAACAAATAAAATTATTCATAAAGTAATGAGAAAGAAAAATTGTACGTTTGTAAAAATTTTCCATTAAAACGGAGAAATTTTTAAATAATATTAATCAATAATATATTTTCAATTATAATTTTCCCCAAAATATTCAAAATTTCATATTATTTTCTCAAAAAGAAATCAGTTTTTTCACTCAAAAAAAAAAAAATAAAAAACAAAATCGGAAAACAAAACAGAATTATTTGCTTCTTCAAAATGTAAAATTATTTTTGAAAGGAAAAAAAAAAACAAAATAATTTTAGTGATTTTTAGAATACTAATTAAAATTATGTAATGGATGTTTCTAATAACGGTAGTAAGGTTCAAATTTTTTCCACTTATTAAAGAATTTTTTTCCATTTTTAATTTTGTTAGAATTCTAATTATCAATAGGACGCAAATGGTTGCGAACATTCTTTCGCTGCTTTTTTCCTATAAAAGAAATTGTAAAATTTATTTACAAAAATTACGCAAATCAATTTTGTCATTTAACACCTATGCATGTTTCATTTAATGAATTATTTGTAATCCAGAATTAAGTTTTAACTTAAATGAGATATAAGGCATAAACTGGCTATCGATTTCGCTATCCTAAATTTAGCATAATATTTCTACAATTTGCATATTCATTTTTAATTATCTGAAAGATGTCTTACACTTTCTTTTCAATTATCAAAATTTATCATCAAATACCAAATAATCTGTAATATGGAAGAAAATTGTGGATAATGTATTGCTAGTTGCGATACTAATTAGCATAATGATCCAATTAGTTGTAATGATTGATCATAAAACTATAACAATGATAAGATGGATAAAAAAGAAATCAAAATGAGCAACAAATTTCGAACAATATTGTAGGCAATCATTTTTTCAATTCTAATATTAGAGATGTAAAAAAAAAAATAATTGCTTTAATAGCGAATGAAAGATATTCAATTTCCTGTTAGAAATCCAAACTTTAATCTTAATTTATTGTTGAATATTTACATATGTCATCTTAGTAATGCATAATTTTTTTACAATTCTATGAGAAATTAATTTGGTAAATTTCATACACAATGAGCATATTATGCATAAAATACATATATCATTCTAAATTTATCATTCATATCGTGAAGAATTTATCACAGTAATTTTTTTTTTTTTTTTTTTTTTTTATTCCCCTCAATTTTTCTCTTTCCATGAAAAAATGCTATATTTGATGTTATTTTAAAAGTCTAAAAAAAAAAAACTTTTACACTTACTTCATATCTAATTCTGTTTTCAAGATTTTTTAAAAATTTCCAAACTTATTTCATATCTGTTTGCCAATTCAAAATTTTTGAAAAAAAAGTTCTAAATTACATCTTATTTCGATAAATTGCAATTTATCGCAGTTTTTTTTTTTTTTTTCCTTTTCAATTCTATCAATTTTTTTTCAATCATTTAACACAATGTATCCATTATTTTACAATTAATCCTAATGTTTACAAGACTTTTTAAAAATTTCTAAACTTATTTCCTTTCGAAATGCATCCTTTTATCAAATGTTTTTCCTAATATAAATTTCATTCATTTCAATTTTCACAAATATTCAACTTGTTATGATCAGTTTCTTGCCATTCGTGTAACAAAATATTTTTTTTTTTTTCTCGACAAATTACCAAACAAACTTATTTGCATATATTACCAAGAAATTATTCATACAATATAAATTACATATTTAGATGAAATAAATTTTCATTTTCTAATTTCAAAAGATGCCGAACGATGGTGACGAATACTTTTTCGTTTCATTTGTCACAAAATATTTGACACCTATAAGTTAGCAGTTTATTAAGAACTATTACTTTGCACAATTTAGATGATTAAAAGAATAAATAAATCTTTGTTACGAACAATTTGTTTGGATTTATCAATTTAAATTTAAGTATTTCCTTTTAATAAAAATTAGGAATTGAATCAAGCTTGAAATTGGTATTAAATCATAAAATAATAGAATAACTTGACATTTATTCAAATATCAAAAAGGATAAGTTATAATTTATTGTGGCTAAATGTGAAAATATCAACATGAAGATTAATATTTAACAAATGATCATAAAAGTATGATAAATTTTAGCAAAATCGTAATTGTTACTTAAGTTCACAAAAATGGAAAGATTATAATTAGTAAGTACAAAATTAATTCCAGAATGAAAAAAAAAAAAAAAAAAAAAAAAAAAAAAAAAAAAAAAAAAAAAAAAAAAAAAAAAAAAACATATTGCTCTAATAAACATACTTACCTTTAAGTTACCACAAAAAATTATCAAATAAAAAGGGATGTAAAAATGATGACAAAGTTTTTTTTTTTTTCTTTGCCTTCTTAAATAGTAAAATTTTTAAAAGATTAAAAATTAATACCAAGAATATAAATTAATATAAATACTTTCATTCATATGATTATTCATAAGATGAATGAGAAGATTAAAATTATACGTACATTATATTGATAACTTACTGATCATATGTCTAATATATTGATAAGTTATTTTTCGATTATTATCGATAATTTTTTAATTCTCTCATTTCGATATAGTTGCTCATTATGTTACTAAATATATTCAAAAATTTTGCAATTATGTTTTATTTTTTTCTCTTAATTTATCAATTATACTTAAAATTTCAAAACAATAAAAAAAAAAAAAACAAATGAAAAAAATATGACAAAAAAAAAAAAAAAAAATAAAAATCCTTACTTAACCAACTACTATAAATTATTATACGGTATGAAATTATCTAATCATTTCATTTAAGTAATTTATCTCACGAGGAGGTAAAAAAAAAAAAAAAAAAAAAAAAAAAAAAATCTGAGAAATGTATATTTTGTAAATTTTTGATAATATCAAATGGAAAAAAGGAGAAAAAGCGGATAAAGAAAGGAGAAAAACACATTAAAGTCAATTTATTGGTGACCACTTGTCGCTCACAATTTTAAAGTCATTTTTTATTTGTATTCTTTTCATTCATTACAATTCTTTCTCTCTCGTTTTCCTTTCCCTTTTTTTTTAAGCAAAATTTTCCTTTCTTTTTTTTTTTTTTTTTTTTTTTTCTTTTTAACACAACTACTACTTAATCTTAATAATATGCAGTAAACTTCATTATATTGATTATATTCTTTTAGCATTATTAATTAAATGTTAATTATAGGAAAGTAAATTGAAAAAAAAAAAAAAACAAAAAACAAAAAAATTGTTTCTTTCTTTTTTTTTTTTTTCCTTTTTGCACAAATTTTTTTTCACTCTTTCACTTTTTATTTGTTAGGATATGTGAAATTTGTGAAATTTGATTTATAAAATAATAATAGTAATAAGATAAGATTATTAAAATAGGAATAATTTTGGAACACTAATTTTGATTAATTAATACGTTTCACTTTCATTAAATATTACAATTAAAATTAATAATAATATGTTCGTTGTAATCTTATCTTAATTCTTCCTACAATCTCAATATAATTTTCAAAATTAACAAGGATGAACTGTGTGATTTATCCATTTATCTAAATTTCATGCCATCATCAGTGTCATATGATAATAGATAGTAACTAATAGATCATAATTAAAATTAAAATTGAAATACAGAAAAAAAAAGACATTGACGAAATTATGAAACTAATTAGAATTCACTTTTCCCTTTTTTTTTTTCTTGAGAACGAAATAGAATCAAATATCAAATAAAATATTCTTGATATTTGCAAAGAAACAAATTAATTATATTTGTTTTTCAATTATTAATTTAGTAATGCAACTTTCTCTTACTTAATATTATTCTGTGAAAAGAATTTGATTACACTTCGGGAAATCAAAATTTGATTACTATTGATGAAACATAAATTTGATTAATCTTGATAAAAATGAAAAATTATTTGGACAAAAAAAAAAAAAAAAAATATATAATAAATAAATGAAATGTTACTTTTAGAAGTTTCTCCATGACGACGAATAAATTTTGGCACTGCAGCAGACATATCAGATGCTATGAACGAATGTCGATGAGATTTGGCAAATATAGCTGATCGTCCAACTACCATCTCGACGAAACAATAAATTGTTATTAGCAAAAATCTAAAAATAACTTTTGACAAATCTTCTTAAATTAGCAGAAAACAACAGTTCAATATTCTTATTAGATCAATAAAAATAGTAATGGTATTATTTGTGTTTTTAATCATTTAATTGATGATATATCATTGATGTGAAGAAGGTAAATATTGTTTGACAGAAGACAATGGCATCATAATAACAAACCTCTAAAAATTCAATATTTATAATCGAATTTAATTTTTTCCGTTTCATTTCAAAATTTACAAAAACACATTGTATATAACATAAATATATACAACGAGAAGAATAGCAAAGAAGTAATGGAAAATTGAAAGAGTAGAAACAATTTACATGTATATTTTTGATTATTTTAAAATTTGCTAATATCATCTTCTTATCTTATTCTATCACATTTCTCATTAAAAATTAAATTATTTAAAAAATAAAAAATAAAGAGCAAATTTCAGATATTTTATTATTATTGCAGCATTAAAGGCATACAAATTAATTTTCTGCAAAATATGACAAACTATCGATCATTTATAGTTTGTAAGTAACTTCATTATGTTTAATTGAAAAAATATAAGACATCAAGAAAAAAAAAATATTTTTTTTTTAACTAAAATGAAAAATAATTATTACATTTGAATGAACATATTAGTTTTACAATCGATTATATTCATTTTTTTTTTTTTTTTTTTTTTTTTTTGTTAAATAATTCATGAAGTTATTTGCATACCATATCTTAATATTTCACCTGTATATTTATTTATTTTGTTTCTTCGACACTTTCAACTGATATATTTCAAATTTTAAAATGTGAAAAGTGAAAAGTATGAGAAATGATGAAGTCTTTAAAAGTACAAATTGTTATATTTATAGCTAACGAGAATTGACATGTAAAATTCGCATTATTGTTCAAGCTATGAGAAATCAATGCTCATTCATTTTAAAATGTTAGGTTAAAATTTTTAAATACGAGTTTTGAATGTGAATTTTTTTCGTTGTCAAAGCTTTTTCCATCGCTAAATATTTATAAATGGATAAAGTAACGAATTAAGGGAGCAGAAGAAAAATTTAATAGTAATTATAAAATTTTTAAATTATTAGAATTCCGTTGGAAATAATTATTGCAGTTATCGAGTTTAACTTACAATATACAACATAAAATATCAAATAAGTTATTTGAACAATTGCTAACAAATTGATTTTGATATACCTTTCCTGGAACTTTCGAATTCTCAAGAGATTGCAATATGCGTTTGCATTATCATCATTATCAAATTTTGTATGTGTATAAATTGATAATCAATTATATGTTAATAAATGGAAATTATTAACATACAAATATTAGGTTTGAACCATATATTATATATTATCGAATAGAATGTATAATTAAATGTTGAATTAAAATCATTCGCAGAAACTTTAATTAGTTACATTTCAAAAAAAAAAAAAAAAAGAAAAAAAGGTAAAAAAAAAAAAAGAAAAATTATATTGAAAAAAAAAAAAAAAAAAAAAAAAAAAAAGAAATTAGGCGAATAAAAAAAAAAAAAGACTATTGTCAAATCAATGAATACTTGTTGAAGATAATTTGGTATTATAACAAAGATATATTCTTAAGCCTCAAATAAAAAAGCCTTAAATGTTGGATCGCTTTTCCACTCATTCATTCATGCAATAAGTTTTAGTTCAATATCAAATTGAATGTAATTGAATAGCTTTGCCAATTTCATCATCTCATCTTATTTCAATTCTTTCTCATCTTTTTTTCATCTCTTTCTTATCCTTTTTTCTCCTTTTTGTTATTGTTTTGATTTGTTTATGTTTTTGTTTTTTAAACAAATGAATGCTTTGAGTATTAAAATGTTTTTCATTAATTTTTAATTGGATAACAATATCTGTTTAATAGAAATTTTAATAACATTTAAGAAGTTTATTTACTTAACATGTAAATGCAAAAATACTACAAACATCGAATTGTATCATTATGCTAATGTACGAGAAATGATATATGATATAGAGAAAAAATTGTTGAATTTTTCTGTAATTAAATTTGATTTTGATATGATATTATGATCGAAGAAAGGAAAGAATTGAAATAAATGAAGTATAAATAGATGGAAAAAAAATAAATGAATAAATTATGGATGAAAAAGTATTAAATTACAATTGCAATTATTATTATAACTACTATTAATACTAAATTTGTCTTAATTTAATCCTCAATTGAATTCGACTTAATTAATTAAATTGATTTATCAGGGTCTTTTCAATTTTTTTTTTTCTTGAAATAATATTTGTCCTAACAGTTGTGTGGAAATTTTTTTTATGACTTAGAATGATGTACGAATGTTTGGATATTGAAATAAAATTGAAAAATAACGAAAATTATAAGTTTGCAAGTCTTAATACCATAAAATAAATAACTTGAAAGGAATCTTGAATAATGTTTTGTACAAATTCTTGAATTTGCTGGTATTTTTGAGTCAAATAAATTTAATTTGTGAACATTTCAACATTTTGTAGTTTATCATCATCGAATATTTATTACTGATTATTTATAAAAAAAAAAAAGAGAAAAATCCATAAAATATAAAAAAGGAAGCTTTTAAAGTTCAAAAAATTGCTTCATATTTCATAATTTTTAAGTTATAAAATGTCATACCATATTTAATTTTTATAATGAAATGTTATCAAATTCGCAGAATCCTACAACATTCAATCTATGTGGCATAGAAAAAATTAAAGCTTCAATTTATATTTTTAACTTTTTGAATGGGATTATTGCACCACAGTAAATGATATTTTAAAATTTATACCAAATAAAATTTTTAGAAATCGATTTTTGGGAGTAATATCACTTCATAGTAAAATTTACATTCCAATTTTTCCGTTTCATCTTTTTCCATCCTCTCTTACAAAAAATTAACTTTCAAGAAAAGGTTTCAATATTTAACAAATGTATGTTAAATGATTAACATGCAAATCATATAATTAAATTCGTTACCAATTGAATTTAATGAGAAATTAACTCTCATTTACTAAAATTATCTAAGATGTATCTTGAAATAATATTGTTAAAAAAAAAAAAAAAAAGTAACAAACCCTTTACCAGATAAATATGCCCGAGACTTTCTTTTCTTTCTGAGAAGATAGGCCTTTATTCATATATGAAAATTATAAATGTAACTTTTTTAGTGACGCAAGGGAAAAGCCTAGACTAACTAATCAAGAGGAAAACTTGGACAATAGCATCAATAATATTTCAACTTTGTTATGAATTGCTTCATTTTTCACAGAGAAAAATCTTATTATTTCAAAAATAATCACTATATTTATAATTTAAAACTACTGATAATAATTAACTGTACGTAATTAACATTTCTATTTCATTTCTATTCGTTTCATTTATCTCTACTTATTAATATCAGACGAATATTTTATGAAATTTATGAAAAGAAAGAAGAGGAAAATTTGAATAACAATATTTTGATAATCTGATCATAATCTTCTAATAGAGCTTTAGAATGATAAACACTTCTTTGTTATAGCAATTTCATACGAGATATACTTCTTCAAATATAATTAACTACGGTAGATTGAATGTTTTTGAAATAAATTGTCCTTCAAAAGCATCAAAGATTCATTGCACTGTACATTCGTTAATATCACCTTTAAAATACAATTCAAATTTAAGCATTTAATTAAAAATCGAAATGATTTACGAAATGACTTTTATCATGAAAATGATTCAGCCCAATATAATCGATTTATTATCATCCAGCAAGAGCTAATATTGCCAAACTAAAATGTTAATTTACTAGCATTACCAAATTGATCAATTTGATCTTTTCATTAATTCAATGAATATTTAAAGAAGAAAAAAATCCAGCAATTTGAATAACTCCAAATTACTTTCCTGTTGAAATGAAAAAATTTGAACATATCCAATAATCGATCATATTTACTTCATAGTATAGCGATCAGTCTTGTTTGAACTACAAAATTTATTTTTTCTTTATCAAAATATAAGAAAAAGAAAAAAAATGATCGAAAAGTAAAGGAAGAAATTGTTTAATAACAACATATTCACCTGCTTAGTCAAACAAATGTTTTGAAATTAATTTACGAAATTTCATTAACTGCATATTAATTATACATTATTTGTTCTTTTTTGCCTATTAAATTCTAATCTCGATATCCCATTCTTTAATTTTTCAATTCACAATCAAATTCTAATTACTTATTTTTTCAGTCGATATTCTCTCTGGTTAATATTCATGATAAAATATCAAAGCTTGGGCGTAAAATGCAAATGCTTCAAGGTAAAACATAACATTCTACAAATATTTTAAGCGAACAAAATATCTTAACACGAAATCATTCTATAAAATTTAATTCATTTACTATTCCTAACTATTACATATCATTCCTAAATATTTAAATATTTTTTTAAAAAAAAAAAGCAAATTTATCTAATCAGTTATTTTAATCGAAAATTAGCTATAAAAAGAAATGCAATTTTATCGGAATTCTTAAATAACAAAGAGTTATTCAACAAATTTCAAACTTTCTTTCAACTTCTATAACTGTTCTTAATATTATAAGGAAATTGCGAATTTTCATCATATTTTGTAAGTATATGAATTTTCTCTTCCTCAAAATTTTATTATTGAGAATTAAATGGTTGAAAAAAAAAGAATTGAAGCATAATAAATGGTAAAGATGTAATGAAGCATGTAGTCGATAATTTTAAAATATTAAATTTGAATCATTTTATTTTATTCTTATTTGCCTCTTAAATTACAAATTATTAATACCGGTAGAATGAAGAAAATGAATTTAGATGAATTATTTAATACAATCATATTCTACCGGATCATTTTTTGCAAATTGATTAATTTGATTATGCAAATTTAATGATAAAATTCGATATAACATATAAATTAGTATAGCTCATGTGAATCATAGTGATATTGACAAAGAAAACATATTTATTATAAAAATTAAAGTGTAAAATTGATTTCAATTAAATTTTCAGGCATAAAACTAATCATTTTATCATTTAGAGCATAATTTAAAATTCGAAGTAAATAACCAAACAGTGAGGAGAGGAAATTGCAAGTATTAGAGAAACCTTCAATCCAATTATCATTCTACACAACGAGATCAAAAGGAAAAATTTCTTAGACATAGAAGTTCGAAATCAATAATTCGAAATTTAAGATATGAAGGGTAAAACTCTAATATAAATCTGAATTACAAATGATTAAACTTAAAATGTTATTTCATAATTATCAAAGAAATTTTGTGAAAAATTTTACTGTAAAGACAAAAAAAAAAAAAAAAACGTATATTAAAAAAAAAATGAATATTGAAAAAAGTATACTTCAATTTAGCATTTAAAAAAAAAAAAATTCACAAAGAATTAGCGTAATTAAATTAAGTAAAATTGTAGGAAAAAAAATGAAAAAATTATTACATTTTTGTTAAAATTAATAAAAATTACTAAACGATAGTCAATGGATAGATAAAGGAAAATTGAAAATTATTCGTCGACGTCTCATTGGAAAATATTTTGAAGACCGAAGAAAGCTCTTCTTCGATATGTTTTTCAATTTAACATCTCTCCAGACATAGCAACTTAAACGACTTCATTTCCTCCTTTATCTCTCCTATAAAACTAAACAAAACAAAGGAAAAAAAGAATGGAGGAAAAAAAAAAAAAGTAAAATTTGAAAAGAGTAATTTGTCATCGTTATTTTTAATAACCGCTAGCAAATATTGTTATGTACCATCAAAATGATAGCATCCGATAGATTATCATTGTTTTAAGGATAAGATTAAAAGTAAAATAAATATTTGGTAGTTTATTGAACAGGAATTACAAAAGTTTGATTTAAAAACAATTATGAAATGATAAAAGTTAAACATTCTATTTTTAATTAATTTGACAAGGTAAATTGTTAAAATTTGAAAAAAAAATATATAGTAATAACAAATTTTGAAGTATGATTTCATTATTGAGAATACGATTTCATTGTTTTAGCATAAGATAAAGATGAAACAAATATTTTCCAATTTGTTAAATAAGAAAAAGATAATTACAGTTATTTGATTTGAAGTAAATATGAAAGAATCCATGTTAAACTTATTGGTTACGATTAATTTAATATTGTAAATTGCTAAATTTGGGGAAAAAATTCATAGCAAACTTTGAAGTAAAATTTTATTATCGGAAATAAAATATCGTTATTCCTACCTTTTTTGTTTTTGATATTAATTAATGCTACGAACACGTGAAATCCTTGTATGACAAAAGATTTTACGTGCTCGTTATCAATTAGCACTTTGTTTTTTTCTGGCTTATTTGACACTTTTTTATAATTTTAAATTTGTATGCAAAATTAATATGAAAAAAAAAAAATACTTTTCGATGCTTTCTTAGTGTAAAATTGTTGGCCTTTATTTAAAATTTCTATTATAACCAACGAATCAAACGAAAGCCTAAAAAAATTGCATCTGTGAAGTGGGATTATATAGAGATGATTGCCTTTCCAAAGATCACTTTGGCTTCAAATATGAGAAAGTGGGCGATATTTGAGGATAAAAGAAAAATGTCTTTTATCTCTTTGTCTGGATCTCTAGAAAGTCTTTGAAACATAAAAAAAAAAAAAAAAAAAAAAGGAAAAAAAAGATTTTTAGAATAGAATATTTAAATGTTTCGTTACAATTTTGAAAAAAAAAAAAAAAAAAAAATTCCATTATTATTTTAATCCGATCTATCAATGATTGTTTAATTCGATATTAAATAAAAAATGGCATATTGATTATACAATCATCTTGTTATTAGCCTAGCAAAACTTTCTGAGAAGTTTTTCTTCCCATAGCATCAACTATTTCAGTAGTTAATTCATTGTTTGTAATCTTATTTACACTGAAATATTTTTATCGGTTTAATTTAATCCAGAGGCTTAACTATAGCAGCTATCGTTAACCAGAATAATTTGTTAAGTTAGATTCTTTCCTAATTGATTCTTCAATAAGCTTTCAGATAAGTAATATTGTCATCATTTTTCATCTACAATTTTAACATCTTTTTTTTTTTTTTTTAATAACAAAAAATTTCATCCTTAGCATTTGTGAATTAGTAAATTATTGCAAATGTCTTTCGAAGTAAACTAAAGCATTCATCATTCAATAATTTTGCTCAATTTATGTCAATTTACTTTATTTTCAATGAAATTTTTGAATTGAAGCGATTCAATGAGATCGAAGCATTTTCTAAAATTATTAGCTCACTTAGCTCACTTATTGTCGAAATTTTCAAATTTGTCAAATTACGAAAGCATAATTGGTTATTCAAACTTGTGAAAGTTTCTCGACCAGGTCTTATATCACTTCAAATATACCAATAAATCATTTACCTTTTGAAAGTTTAACGCTGACAATTTCTTTTGACTCTAAATCATTTTTCCCAACATTTTGCTTCAAGTACAACTTATCCATATTTATCGTTGTAAGGTTATTTTTCGTAAAAAGAAGTTTGAAAAAAACTTAAATTTTTTAACAAATATATCGACCAAAAGTTTGCAATTAACTGAAGTTATATTCAAGTGGGACTCTAACATTGAAGTTTATGCTGCCTTATTTTTTAATTTCTGTTAAAAAAAGAAAGAGGAAACTCAGTAAAAAAGTTAAAATATCAGTGATAAATTGAATTTGAGCAAACAATATGCTCGAAAAGACACATTTTTCATTTAACAAAGTTCCATAAATCAATTTCGAAAATACTGCTGTTTTCTCGAGACAAAAAAAAAAAAAATCTTTATTTAATTCAAATGTTAAGATTTAACTATTAGTTTAGTTTTCGTATCTTAAATTGTGATCTACAATGAGGTATGAAATATAGCAGAAGCTTATTATTTTTCCTATTTATTTCATCATAAATATTCAATTTTGCATAAACATTTTCTAAACGCTCTACTTTTAATCCAGTACATTACAAATATAAATTTGTCATGAATAATTTTTCTTTCACTATTTCAATAATTCAACATTATTTGGTTAACATTATATCCTAATTTAACAAATCCTTAGCATAGTATTAATAAATTACTTCACGCGAAAATAAACGTTTTTTGTTACATTCAAATTAAAGTCTTTTAAATTTATCAATGATTGAATTTCAATAAAGTATTACTGCTTTGTAAAGTTATGCAAAATGAACATCAAAATGCTAAATAATTTTATCCGTGTATTCATCAAACTCAATGTCAAAATATTTGCGTTTATTTTAATCTTTCATGATAATATCCCAAAATGTCTCACGCTCGTCAAATCTTCATCCATTAATTATCATAATATTTGACACCTGGACATTCATCTCCAATCTTTTACTACAAAAACAAAAAAAAAAAAAAAAAGTAAGTGAGGAAGGACAACTGTCAATGATCGTTTTCGATTTTAAATATATAGCAAATTCTCGTCAAATTTACGTGAATTATAGCTCAGGTAACGAATCTTTGTTAACTTTACATGAATTTCACGTTAGATAAAATATAGGTATAGTTAAATCTTTAACAATGTTTACGTAAAAAAGAAAAGGTAACAATTTTATTGCAAATATTTGAAAAAAAGAAAAAAAAAAAACAATTTAATTTCTAAATTAAATGCAAGAAAAAAGAAATGAGGTGATAAATCAGCACTTATCATATTACTTATAATAATTATTATCAAAAATTTGATGCTTTATGATTAGATTTTCAAAATTGTACAATTTGCCTATATTGTTAATTCCGAGAAATTAATCACTGAATTGAATGTTATCAACATATCATTTGAATATTATTAACATAATAGTGCAATTATCCATACAATTCGTAGTATTAATAGTAGTACTATGATAAAAGTACCGGTAACATTATGATAAAAGGAAAAAATGCTATCCAAAAAAAAATTATAGTGTCTGTTAGTTGAGCAAATGTAATATATCAGATAACATTGGGAGAGATGGGAGATGAAAAAATTCCAGACAAAAAATACTAAATTTCGATAAATTTTCTTGATTTAAATTATTTTTTAAATTTAAAAAAGGAAAAAAATTCAAAAAAAAAAAGAAACATTAATATTCTTGGTATTATAATATGCTTGTAATTCATAAATTCTGCATTTTTCACTCGAAATTATCGAATAAATAAAGAAATTTCGATAACATTTGAAGAGAATATGATAAGGATTAAGCTTTAAAATTTTGAGCAAAAAATTATGGTAATTTAACAAAAAAAAGATGAATGTACATGAGAAGATGATACAAAATCATTTCCCATTCTCTCCCCTAGCTTATCTAATTGCATCAGAATTATTAATTAATAAGATTATCCCCAATATATCGGGGAAATTTTTTGAGCAATAACTACATTGTAATTCTTCTTTTTTTTCAAACAAAAAAAAAAAAAAAAATTAATGAAACAGTTTAGTTAACCAAATATAAGAAAATAAGCGAAATATATAATATATAAAACAAGCGAAATATTTT
The DNA here is from genome assembly GCA_013365325.1 of Dipetalonema caudispina. Taxonomy (NCBI): domain Eukaryota; kingdom Metazoa; phylum Nematoda; class Chromadorea; order Rhabditida; family Onchocercidae; genus Dipetalonema; species Dipetalonema caudispina. Next base: position 18,416 of record JABVXV010000268.1, on the reverse strand, counting down.
GGATGACAAATTCACGATACTTTTAGAGGCCACATAATGTGTCATGAAGTGTTCAAAAGTAGAAAAAAAAAAAAAAAAAAAAAAAAAAAAAATGCTTGAGTAAAAGAAAGGAAAATTAGTTTAAACTATTTTTCTTTTATTTTTTTTTTAAGAAAATTTTCCACCAATAATATGTTAACTTTTTGCTGTTTCAGAAGTGTTTCCCATAAAATATTCTAAAGATAAAAGTAAGAATGAAAAAAAAAAAACCAAGTAAGTATCGAATGATAATAACATCAAATAAAATATTACGATAAAAGGATATTTTATCAAAAAGAAAGAGAGAAAAAAAAAAAAAACACTTTTATGCAAAATAAAACAATATTAATTGAAGAAATTGGAAGATTATTAGTATTTATCATTTTCAACTTTAATCTTTATTTGTAATCTTTTGAAAGTGATTAATGTTTAATCCATGTTTCGCAATAATTGCTAAATTTCAATAATTCAAATTAATATAATGAAATGAAATAGTATTCATAAATTCATAGATGAAGCTATGTAATAGTCATCATTCTCGAGATATGTTGTACAGTTTGATGATGGCGTAGTCCAAGCTGATAAGTATGTTGGTGAATTGATATCGGGGACATTGTTCGATTGAAGCTGTGTTGGTGATGATGGATTACTAAATATTCCTTGTTAAATTTATTAAAATATATTGTTGAAATGAATAAATTTCAAATTTAATCACAAAAGTTGATAATTAATATAAATTTCGAGTTTTTTTTTAATAATATTACAACTTTTCAATTTTTCAAATGTTCATTGCCTTCTTCCAAAGCTTACAATTTAATTTCTGACGGTATTGTTGTTTATTTATTTATTTGTTTGTTTTCAATTCAAAGATAACAGTAAGAAATATATGAAGAAGATTTCATCATGTATAAATGTTTATATAAACTTGAAAATCAGAAATGAAAAAAAATCACGGGTAATTATTATTACTTTTTTTGGGATTTCTGCTAAAAATAAAAAAAAAGTGAAAAAGTTCTAAATATTGTTTAATCACAAAAGTTTTCATATTAACTATTACTTAATTTTTATACAATCAGACTAAAATTATCAAATTTTCGCTTCTAAAATATAAACGCCATTTTCATCTTGAAATAAACCAAGCTGCTAATCATTTGAATAATGTAATATATTTTATACGTACCTTTTGAATGGATCCATAATAAAGGATGATAGTGTATTGGTCGCTGGTGAATATCTACGATATGATGATTCCTCGAAATCATTAATTATACCATCAGCAGGTGATGATGTATTTGAAACACTATTCAATTGATTTGAAATAGGGCTATAATAAAAAATCAAAAAAGATTTTTAAATTCTGTTAATTGAAATTTTCGAAATTATAGCTCTAATTAAAATTTTAAAAAAATCAAAAAATGAAATCTTTTCAGTTGAACCGGCAAATATTCAAAATATGATTCACTGCAATTCTGGTTACCGATAACTTAAATAGCTATAATAACGGGAAAATAGCATCCGGAAAATAGAGATGATGAAAGGTAAACCTGCGGAAAAAGCGATACTTTCCAATATTAATGTAAATTCAAATAAAAAAAAACCTTTCAACGTCATCACACGAAGTTGAATTGCTTAAATTAAATGCTTTCAATCTTTCCGCACATAGATTTTTCATCGATAAACTTTCTGGAAAAAGAAAATCGAAAGTCCCGAAAAATATCTTAATTCTTTTGATAACATTTTTGGCAGTAAAATGATAATAAAATATTATTTGGAAAAATATAGCGCAAAGATAAAACGTAATATATCGTTTTTTTTTTTTTACTACTATTTAACTGAGCTAATGAACTATTTTAAATAGCCATCTAATTACTTAGACTCTTATACAAGCCGGTTATATTAATTTATCTGATGAATAAATGCAAAAGAAAAAAGGAAAAATATCTAGAAAATGCAAAATAAGTTTTTTTTTTTTTAAAAAAAAAGAATAAGTTATATTTCCTTGAAATTACAATGAAATGTTAATTTAAAATGACAAACTTTTGGTAAAATTTTAAAATATTTCATTTTGAATTTGACGATTGAATAAAAAAAAGATACTGCAAAAAGATTACCAGAATTTAAACGACTAGAAATTTTTCGTTCTTTTGTTTCAGTTAAAATTAATTCCTCCATTAATTGATCAATATTTGTAACACCTGATAATTTGAATACAAGCACATCTTCACAGACAGCATTAGCTAATGCCTGGAAGTGAGAAATCATACAGTGTATGATGAATGTAATTAAAGGGAATGAAATGTCGAAATTTTTAAATTTCCAATAATGAAGTTGATGTGAAATAGGAAAAGATTGTTGAAAAAAAAACGTAAGAACAGAGAAATTCCATATGAAAACTACCAAAATTTTACAAATAAGCATGATAAAATATCTTAGGAAAAGGAAAAAAAAATTTGTCAAAAAAATTCTTCAGAATATTTTGCAATAATTGAACTTATTATATCATTCTCGAGAATTTGTGATAATTTTATAGAGTTATTTTTGGTAACTGTTTACTGGCCAAATTTTTGTTCCTATCACTCCGATAATTTAGCCGAGATTGTCCACCTAATTATTGGGATAATTAAAGTGGAAATGCATTCCACTGCAATGTCGTATCTATACATATAAACTAGATATAACTAGAAGCGAAATTTCTGAAATTATATTTTACGATAAAAAATCATCAAATTAAACTTTGTTGAAATCATCTGTTAATTCCACTTCCAGCAATTAGTCATGAAAATGATTGAAATTTAAAAAATAAATTACATTAGTAGAGGTGAATTTTTAGGACATGTGGAGATAAAAAAATGAATTAATTAACCTGTAACGGTGATAAAATGAAGAATGTAAGATCACCAATTCTGTTCACATCAGTTGGAATCTTCGTGCTAACATAATGTTCTAATGCGCCGAAGATACGTCGACGGGTTGCTAAGATATCCATAACGCTGCTGCTAGCTAGGCCTTTTGCTACTGCAATCAACAGTGGGACAAGTTCAAATTTAGTTTTTAACCAAATACTCCAGACGAGGCCTATTTTCCTCTTTAATACTAATTTAAAGCACAGTTATTATTCTAATACTTATACAATTTCGGTAATTACTACTTTTCGATAATGGCAATGCATTGCAGTAGTACAATAATGCTTATTGTTATGATAATTGGAAAAAAAATCTTAATTTGAAAATTTACAAGAAAGAAGGAAAAATTTAGCTAACCTGGATTAAATAGGACGCAAGCTTTTAAAGCAACAAATTCAACATCGTCAATTTTAAGAAATTTCATTGGTGCAACAAGTTGATCCATAATACGTTCGCAATCCCGAAAATAGATATTTCTGAAATACTACCAGAAATTTGATATGGATAATTTGATTATAAATCCATGAATTTATAAATATTTTAATTACTTCATTAATTTTATTAATTGATCTATCTCCCTTCTCCTCACTTTTAATCTGTCCTTTTTACATTTCTTAGCAGAGAAAACATGCACATCCAATTAATAATCATCAATTAAATTGAAGTAAATTTTGCCTATTCCTTGAAATTTCATATAAAAATGATTTAACATAGTTAGTTATCATTCTTTCCTGTCATCTTGATGCCAGTAAAAAAATGCATGAATTATTTCCAATGAAGTTACTAATTAACCAAGCAATCTAATAGCTAATGAAATTATTATTTCATTAAATAATTTAAATGAAGTTTTTCACAAACAATATTGATAATAAGTGGTGAAAAAAAAAGAAAAGAAAAGAAGAAGGAAGAGCGAAAGAAGAAAATTCATACTCGAGATATTCTGTACTATTACGATCACCACAACGTGGTATGCACGAATCGTTGAGTAATTTCAGGAAATCAGAATTATCTTTCGAACGATATGAAACACCAAGGATAATATGTTGTGAAGCATAGTTCTTTAGTAATGCTGTCTAGAAATTGGGGAGTTAAAAACTTATAGAATTTAAATGAATGAATTAAATATAATGATTATATGATAAATTGATACTTCTAATTGATCACAAATCATTATTGATAGATAACAATCCGGTTACTGCGTTATTGATATAGAAATAATTAGGAAATATTATGATTAATATACGATTATAATAAGATTAAAGACTAATCTAATCATTATCAAAGTATTATCGTTTTCTCATTTTGTAACATTATTGTACTTGCCGGCAATATTTGTTAGAAATGTTGTAAAAAATAAATTATTGATTGAAGATGAAATATAACAAAAATCTCTCATTGCTCATTGCTTCGATTTATTTGACAAAATCATTTAGAATGAAACGTTGCAATTTCTAATATGAATAATTGATTTTTTTTTTTTTAATTAGATGTATTATTTATTCCTAATTTCACTTTAAATTAATACTATCCCATATTATCCGGTTCTTTGTAGAATTTAGCAGAGTACAGAACAGAAATGAAAGCCGGAAACAAAAAATGCAATACCTGATCATCTGTTGAAAGTGCCGCAAACGGTGATAGTGTTTTGGCCCATTCAATTACAAGTAATAACTGACTGTGAATACTCGTATAAATATCCCTAATGGTTGCTGTACGTCCAGCATCACTTGTTCCATACTATAATTTACACTTCAATTTCCGGAAAAGAAAAATAAAATTCGGAAAATTGCCTATTTTAATCTTTTATTCAAAATAATAAACCTTCTCTGAAATTACACCAACAGAAAAATGTGCCGAAATTACAATCTTCATAAAATATCAGAATAAAATATATGCATCAATATTTGTACTATTACCAATAACTTTTAATTCGTAGTTTTTTGAGTATTTTTAATTGATCAAAAAATTTCCATAACTAAACATTTAAAAATAAGTCTAAATAAAAATCAGAAAAAAAAAGTTTTTTTCGAACAATTTTTTTTTTTGTTTACCAATTGATTTTTTGTCCATAATGGAGCATCAGTTTGCTTCATAATTGTTTCTCTCAAACTTTGCATTTTTTTCTCTGATAGAAGAAGACTTTCCAACAATGATCGTGGCGTATCCCATGATGGCAATGGTGAAGCTGATGATGATGACGAAGAAGTTGTTGAGGAAACCATAAATTGCCTGAATTTGTCGTTAACTGATGATGTTTTAGCACTTAGTAAGCAATTATTCGATAAATGACAAGTTGAAATTAATGGCCAGAATACCCATTGCGAGAAGATTGCTTTCGATTGGTTGCTTTGGCTTGTTCTAATTTTATATTCAATAATCCATTACTGGTTGTACTTTGGGCTACAGCAGCGGTGACACTTGTCGAAGGTGATGATGTTGATGGCGTACGATTCCGTCTACCGATTACGTCACGCTCATTTTGCACTGCTGAAAAAAAATAAATAAATAAATGGTAGCACTAAGTTGATGATGAAGCCCTGCAACCTGAATATATTGAATAATATTAATATCATAAATAAGTATTAAAGGATATTACAGCACTAATAAGGACTTAATAATATTGTAATATAATATGATTGAAAATACTATACGAAAAATTAGCATACATTAATATTATCACATCTAAAGGATAATAAGGATGATTTTAAATTTGAAATTATTCAAATGCATGGAGTAACGTATCAAAACTAAAAATATTAACCAACCATTTTAATTGTTGCTAATTGGATTTTTAATTTCTCTCAATTAAGAACTATTTGTTTTCAAAAAATCATTGTAGGATATTTCATAAAATGCCAAATAATACTTAAATTGATTGGAGAAGTAACATTTGTTGAATTATTAAATAGAATAATACGTAAATAATAATACTTAAAAGCATTGCTTAATAATATATATTTATTGTAATAATAATATTACAATCTTACCGAAACAATATTTATATTAAAATAAAACTTATTGAAATCATAGTGTAATACGCACTGATATAATAAACAGCTTTTCAAATTCTTCCTAATTAGAAAAAATTTTACGCTATTTAAAGATATGTACGGCTAAATTAACGACAAACTATTTCCTTTTTCAAATTTTCAACTTCAATTTCCTTCCAAATTAACAACTTAACGCTTCCTTTATTTTGTATTATCACTCATTTTCCCTATTTTGATTATTATTATTCCTAATTGAATTTCAAAAATCAAAGATCAAAAAAAACACAATCATTTTATTTGTTTTTTCCTTTTTTTGGACAAATTGGAATTATTTAGTAAATTGATATCAATGCTAAACCATTGAATAATTCTCATTCTTCCATCTCAATTGGAGCAATTCAACAAGTTAGCGATTATTTAAAAGTTATCAACAATTTAAATTATTCTATGATATAATTTGTATGATAACAATACTCAACATTACTACCTGCGGTAAATAATAATCAAAAATAATTAAAGAAATCTTTTTCATAATTTGCAAATGTATAAAATATATTTGATCAACTTACCATCTATTTTCATTCCAGCATTAATGCAACGCATATAACGACATGAGCGACAAACTGCTCGATTATCTGTAAACTAATTCATATTCTGCTCATTTTTTTTTTTTTTTAATAAACAGATCAATTTTTAGATTAGTATCTTACAGAAAAATTTTTTGAAGCAGAAAAAATTTGGAAGAAAAAAATCAATTTTGAGAAAGTAATTTTCGAAAAATAAAAGAAAAGAAAGAAATTTTTTTTGATAATTTGATAAAATCACTTTTATTGAAAAGTTTTGATAAATGAAATTAATAGAAAAGGGTATGCAGCTGTTTGCGAAAAAAATGACAAATTGAAAAAAACAAAACAAAATAAAAAAAAACAGAAAAAGAACTACAAATTTAAGCAAATATATTTCTATTCTTGTAATTTTCCTTTCCTTTTTCTTTTTCTTTTTTTTTTTTTGTTCTACTATTGAAATGATTGCTTTTTGTTCAGTGTTAATATTTGAAAATGAAAGAAATTAGAAATAATAAAATGTTTATTTTTTCTTCAAATTTTACATGCTATTCATAGATAAACGCACTATCTACCGTAAGGCAATATTGGTTTACAATTACTTACAGTAATCAAATATACGATTACTTGGTTTCCGGCATACTGTAATATTTTATTATGACTTTGAAATTTTTTGCCTCTTATTTGGTATTGATCTAAGTTTTTTAAATTTATCTAACATTCACAAACTTAATTTCTTCAAAAATCAATTTAATAACAGTGACGATGAAGGCAAAACTTAACACTTTGTGGAAAAAGGAAGGAAAAATCTTTTTAATTATTTAAATTTCTGATCAAATATCAGTTAATGAAAAATTAAAGAAGCGAAAAAATCATTTCACTTCAAAATGACGTATTAGATCTCAAATTAATAGAAAAATACTTCGTATATTAATAAAGATAAAAGTCGTCTTGGTAACAAAATTTTGTTGGAAAAAACTTCTATGAGTAGCTTACGTTTGTCAATATTGCAATTGCCATTGAAACGACACGTGTATCTGTAACCACGCCGAATAGTTCGCCTGAAGAAACCTGTAAAAAGTCTCTAATGAGCTAAATTACATCTTCCCACTTAATTTAATTAATACGGACTACATTTTTCTCCCTATCTTTTTTTTTGTGGCAAAAAAAGAACCACAGTCCACACCATAACATTATGGCCAAAGAAAGAGTAATATTCTTAATGTTCAAAATGTCATTCCAGAAAACTGATGTGTCGTGGAATATTATTTGTGGTTTAAGGAATTTATATTTTTGTCGAAGACAGTGCAGTCCTCTTGATTGTGTATCACGACAATTAGTTGAATATAGAATTTATTGAATATCACAGCAATTAATATTACGACAGTCCCCCTTAGTAATCTTAACCATTTGCTGAATCGGATTGCATCTATGAGTTGGAAACTTTTTTTGATGGTTTGAGTAGTAATCTTTATGGTGATTTCTTACTCATTATCGGAATTTTCTTTCTCGAGAATTTCTACGAGGTTAACTTCCCACTGTCGCCATTTTGATTCTCCTTCAACCATATTGGCCCTTCCACCATACTTCGCAATTCTTGAGTTTTTTAGCGAGAGCCCCCTTGCTGCCGCATCGACTGGATTGTGTTCGCTGGGAATATAACGAAAAGAAATTTTAACTCTTCTTATTTCTTCGACTCGGTTCTGTATGAAAGCTGGTAATAACTGAGAATGATTTTGTAGCCAACGTAAGGCATATTGGGAATCTGACCATAGTACTGTAGGCACATTTGTTAAATCCATTTGTTTTGTAACGAATTAAACTGCTCTTACTCCTATGAGTATTGCTAACAACTCTAATCGAGGTATGCTCATACCTTTGATTGGCGCAATTCGAGACTTGGCGAAAACTAAGAAGAAGGTTTCTTCGTCTCGAATATATACAACTGCTGAATAAGCTCTAGATGATGCATCCGTGAAGATATGAATTTGTGTTCGATTCAATAGAGTGGTGTGTCGAGGTATTCCCCTCACATTCGTTTGCCATTCATTTATATGCATACCCCATGCCCTTTCATTTTCTACACTTAGTAATTGGTCGCATGAAGCATTTTTCCTCTATAAATTTTGAAAAAACAGTTTGAATTATATCATTATCGGGACCAAAAATCCTAATGGACCATATTGAGAAGCCACAAATTGTAGGATTGTCTTCTTCGTTAATTTGCTTCCGATCCAACGTTAGGTGGATAATATCCTTGGTATGATACCACTTAACACCAAGAATTTTCTTTGATTGATTTACTTCTGCTCTATCATGCTCTGGAATTTGTTCACTGAATTTTCGATCATCAGAGAAACTCTCTTCTATTCATTGAAGCATCGTTAAAGATGGATTTCATTTCCTTATATTTCTTAAGGGCTTCTTCTGTTCCTTCAGTTGATATTATTACATTATCAACATAAAGATTCTTCCTAATTTCGCGAGCAATTCTACTTTGATGGTTTTCCAAGTGGTAGTGAAGTGTGGCTGATAACAGAAAGGGCGATGATATTACTCCAAATGGAACTCTTTTAAATCGATAACAGCTCATGTTTGTTTTGTTTACTTACCCATCAATATTCTTTAACCAAAGGAATCTGATACAGTTTCTATTTGAAGAAATGCCTTTTCTATATCAGCCACTATTACGTTATTCATTGAATGAAAGCGAAGTAATACTCCAATTAAGTCAGGGAGCGTTATTGGACTTCGATACAAGACATCGGTTAGACTTTTCTTTCCCTTAAGACGGGCTGATGCGTCGTAAACGATTCTTAGATTTGTTGTAGATTTGCCTGGTGTCAGTACTTCATGATGAGGCAAATAATGTATGATACCAACCTGATTCATATCTGAAAACACTTCTTCGATTATGTTAGACTGCATTTGTTCTTGAATTATCTCGTTATAACGACTAGGCAGTGGTTTGTTAGTTTGATTCGTGTTTTTAGCCTTCCGAAACAAAGACTGTAATTGTCATTTAGATGATCTTCGAATCTTTCCATGGCCAACGAACTTGATATCTTTTATCTTTTTTTAATGATACCTTGTTTGAACTATTTGAAAGCCTTCTCATTGTCGTTTGAATCTGCTTACTGAATGCCTATCAGTTCTAGTTTCAAGAACTGATCTACGTCTCGATTTATAGTAACAGCATTTACGATTAATGATTTAGTTTTAACAGGATCTATCTCGAATTTGCTTTGATCTCCATCATAATTACGAGATTTGTTGATATATCCACCTCCATTTATTATAGGATCAACCTTCGTGAGAATTATGTAGAATCCTGACATCATGTGATGGATTTCGTTTGGCGGCATGGAGTCAAAAAAGTAATCAGCTCCAATAAGTACATCCAGCTGTTTTTAATACCCTACTTCCGCATCTAGTTGTTCTTGACAAATCATGCGCGGCAAATCATGATAAGTCGACTTAATTACTTAGATAATCTAACACATAAGTATCAGCAGTTATGATTTCAGATCCCAGAGTTCTTACTCCGATTTCTACTTCAGTTGTCCGGCATAACTTCGGAGTTTTGTTACTAAATGAGAAGAGTTTCAACTTTTCTTCTGTGGTTCCTTCTAGCTTTAATCGATCTGCTAATTTCTTCGATATAAAGGATGATTGTGAGCCTATGTCAAATAAGGCTAGACCTTCTTCTTGAATATCCAGCCGATTTAGGTTAATTACTTTAATCTCCTTGCACAAAAGTAAACTTTCCTTGCTTTGTTGATTCATTGATTGAGTTGTTGTATTAACGATTGTTGAATCCGTTTCTTCTCTGTTTAATCCACTAGCTAGTGCATCATATTTTGCATAACAAGTGCAATTTTGTGTGTAGCTTTGCAATGGAAACATAAACGTTTCCTTCCGTCGCAATTATTTGTTGCATGTCCTGTTCGAAGACAGTTGAGACATGCATTACATTCATTATCCCAATAGTTCTTATTACAGAATACGCTTGGTCTCTTGTTCTCTTTAATGAGTTTCTTTGAATTTGTGGTTGACTTAGGACCACTTGATTTTGATTAATTTGTCACGGTGAAAGCTGAAGTTTCTCCTTTAGTGTCATATTATTTCTTCTTTGGGTTAAACTCTATCAGCCCTTCTTTAGTAAGAGATTGACTTCTAATCACTTCCTCATCTGTTTGGGCCAACTCACATAATGATTATCGGAGTTTGGTTATTGATCATGATGTTCATAAATTTTCTGTAATACAAAAATAGGTAACTTATTTTCTATGGTAGTTTCGATAATGTTTCAAATTCTCACCGATTGCTTCCAGCTGTCGTAGTATTCTTTCGATTGTTATCCTGCATTCTTTGCCGTTTTTCTTGATGGAATGTAACTCGTTATAGAGTGATTTCTTAATTATGTCCGATTGCCCAAACTTCTCAATAAAGACCTCCCTTATAATGGTATTATGTCGTACCCTCTGACGGCTAGTAAAGTGTCTCCTTTAAGACATGCTGTTAAGCAATTCAATTTTTGAATATCTGGAAATGTTTTGTAGATACATTGCTGCATCAAAATTTCTCCAGAATCCTCTCCATAATTTTGAATTACCACTGAATGTAGGCAATGGTAATTATGGCAAATTTACCGTTGGATAATATGCCACCTGGATTGATTCTTGTTGACGAGTTAGTTCATTCTTCATGTAGCCGTGTTTTAGGCGTTGGAGTACTAACTCATAATCGTTTTTATACATAACTTCTTTTCCTTCACTTATTAATTTTAAAATACCTTTCTCGTCACCGACCATCTTTTCTTCTCTTCTTCTTGATGGGGTCGAGACTTGTTAGATGTATTGTGTCCTATTTGCATTGGCGGTTTCGAGAGTACCAAGGTGTAGTTCGAGGTGCATTATTTTTTCTTCGATGATGGTTTTTCTGGCCTCGTATTGTTCAAGGGTTTCTTCTTTTGTCAACATTTGATCCAACGGTGTTGGATGCATTTCTTTGACTTCTTCGAGAAGTTTTTCGAATTTCTCCTTTGCCGGTTCCGCTTCTTTAATTATAATGGTAGACATGTTCCCGGCTCGTGGCATCAAAAATTTGTCGTGGAATATTATTTGTGGTAGAAGGACTTTGTATTTTTGTAGACGACAGTACAGTCCTCTTGATTGAGTTTCACGACAAGTAGTTGAATATAGAATTTATTGAATGACACAGCAATTAATACCAGCAGATGCTACAATAATTTTTACAGCGTAATAAGTTAAGAGTGACTGAAATGACTGGTAATGGAAAGGCCCAAATAAAAAGAATAAAACAGAAGTAGGAGTGAATCGTAGCTTTGTAAGTGAATAAGGTGATTGAGTGAGCCCCGTAAAGCCATGATCCTTGTATATATATGTGTGTGTAGTGGGAGTGGCCTACTGGAAACATTATTGTAACCCTGTCATAAGTATATGACACAGAGGATAATGTATTACAATCCTAGCTTAAGCATTTAACACAAAGGGTACAATGTTGCAATCTTATTTTAAGGAAATGAACAAAGGACAGTGCGTTCCTGTCGGATCTGATTTAAGCATATCTTAACCACAGATAATAAAGACGTATTGTGTTGATATCTCAGACAAGGATGTATATAAGTAAATGATTTATGTTAACAATTTATAAAATGAATTGGTTCATTACGAAATGAAACATCAGTTACTTTAATTACAAGAGATGTATTATTCCTTCCTTCACGAAATTTATTTGGATTTTGCGACAGATGGTATTGGGAATTTTTATTGCAATTCACTGCTGAAGTTTCGCGTGGGAAAAGGTCATAACTTTATTTCTGACAGCGAAAAACAACAAAATGAAAGAAGAAAATGAAGAGATTTCTTCCGAAATATTCTCATATCGAATGTTTAATTAATGATGACAGGTAGTAAATAGTACAAGATATTTGACAATGATAATTATAGGACGAATCATTTTTTTTTACTTTTAATTAATTAAATTTGGAATTAATTATATAGCAAACCTACCTTTACATCCATTACATGCAATTGTTCCGTAATGTCGTCCTGTTGCCTGATCACCACATACCGTGCATAACAAATCATTACTGTCTAGAGAAATAATAATTAATTGTAATAGCAATTATATTAGTAATAATTTCTTATATTTTATTCTAATTCCTTTTGCTATTATCACTGCAGTTATTGCTATAGTTAATGTTGTCTCATTTGCTATTGTTTAATTGTTGCTTGTTTACTTGTTTACTGGTTTCTACAAGTATTATTTTCGATTCCATTCATTATTGTAAAGTTGCTACTTTATAATGTACTTATTATCATGAATCTTTTTGTAATATTTCCTTCTTTTTTCAATCACATGTTAATTAGTATTAAATTCGTATGAATGCATTTACAATTACTTACTTCTATTACTGTTATTATAGCACTAAAAAAAGAAATTGAATTGATTCATTTTCAATTTTTAATGAGAACGATCAAAATTTCAAGTATTCTTCCTGTTATTGTTAATATTAATAATATTGTTATTGCTATTATTATTATTATTATTATTATTATTATTATTATTATTATTATTATTATTATTATTATTATTATTATTATTATTACTATTATTATTATTATTATTATTATTATTATTATTATTATTATTATTATTATTATTATTATTATTATTATTATTATTATTATTATTATTACCATTATTATCACTATCATTACTATTATTATTATGAAAGGATGTTATTAGGAAATTATCATAACGTACGATTATTTTAAAGCTAAAACACAAGATTTTGATATTTTTTATAAATTGATCTGTAATTTCAGATATTTTCGTAAATAATTATAATTTTTGCTGCTCCCTTCCCTTATATATTTGATGAGTTCATAGTTATATTTTCTTGACTACAATTTTTCCCAATAAAATATAATCTAAATAGGCATGCAAATTTTTTGGCTATTGACAAATGTTATCTAAATATTAATTAAATTTACGATGAATAACTACACAGCAGTTATGTCGTGTAATCAAAGTTGCGTATAAATCGAATTACTTAATTAATGCAACTTCTGTCTTTGCTTTTTTCAATCACAACTTTTTTGTTTCTGTACGTCAACCTTTTATTGGACAACGAAAAAGGAGCGTATATTACCACGCATTAAAATGAAATAAATCTAAGTCTATTCAAAAATTACTATTTCATTAACTGTAGTAATAATTTCAGTTGATAAATTTAATTTTCAAACCAAAGTTATTGAATTTGTAAGCTATTGTGAAATGGAAGTAGTGAAACTGATGATACATTGAACCGCAAGCATTATTTATCACCTGTTGTCAAGTATTCTGATGATAAGGACATTATTGGACTATATAATTAATAATGCAATTAATAGGATTACCATAATTTACTATTGGTCATTACATATTGTGATCAATATTATTGACTATTTTACATAATCATTTGGATGAATATTTTTGGAAAAATTAAACTATAAATTGAAAGGATAAAAGTGAACTTTTTTCGATGTCATCAATATCTTTTACTGTACTTTCGGCTTTCGACATTTGATGCATTCGGAATATCGTAAATTTTCTTGCAATTTTTTCCTTGTCTTTTTTAGAATTCACCGATTACAGTTGTTATAATTTCACAGGAATTTTAACCTAAAAATAGAAAATAAAAAATAGTTAAATCTCTTTCTTGCAAAAGGAAAAAAATAAAGTAATTTGACATAAAACAAACGGATCGATCAATAATAGTATGGAATCACAAACTTTTCAAAGAAAAAACGATTAGTAATCAATTACTGGTTATAGTAATTTTATCATTTTTCATAAAAAATAATTTCATAATTTTGGTTTTTTCAAAAAACTTTGTTACAAAGTCATTGGTGAAACTTTTTTCACATCTTTTTTAAAGTTTCAATCATTATTTAATATAATATTAGCTGAAAATCACATTATCAATCAATCATTTTCATTTTTGTTATTATTATTCACATTTATCACGATTATTGTGCCAATCAATATTATTATTATGTATTTATCATCATGATTATCACCAATATCATTGCACCAATGTTAAAAATAATAAATGATACGCAAAGCTTTTGTTGTATCAGTTTGTAGCTTTATTCATTGCAAAATGAAATTTTTTTAATAATTATAGCAGTCAGTTCAACAATTTCAGGTATCATTTCTGCGATTAAAGCAAAAAAGAAATTGCAAAAATTTTTTTAGAAGGAAAAAAAGGTTTCCTAATATTATTAGTGTTGTACCAAAAAAAAAAAACATTGCAATATCTGTTCAATCCATGCAAAACTAAATTGTTTATCACTTCAGTTCAGCAAAATGATAATAAAAGAATTTAATAGCTGAAATTAAATCCATTAAAATGATGTGGAAAAAGGCAATTGAAAACAAATAAAGAAATATTAATAAAAAACAAAAAAAAAAAAAACTGGTTTTTCAACGATACCCATTAGTTCCTAATTAAATAAGTGATGCTACTTTCTAGTTCTTTTCAACAGGTAATTGCAGCTTTTTTCTTATTAAGCACAAAAAGAATGAATTGTCAATATCATATATTTTTTACACTGCCAAATTTTATCAAGTATTTAGAAAAGTTGAAATATTTAAAAAAAAAAAAAAGAAAAAGAAATTCTTGAAAACTAATCATTCATTTATATGTTTGTTTACCAATAATTCCAAAAAACTAAACATTTACTTGGAAAAGTTCATAGATTTGTAGGACAAATATGTGATTTAATTGATTATTTTAAGATGATAATTACACAATTCATTATTATTTATATATGTAAGAGTTGCGTAACAATTAATTCAAATTGCTTCGAAGATGAAAGAAAAATAAGAAACGAAGATAAAATCAGTACTGAGTACCTATTTATTTCATTTTTTCGAATTTATTTCATTTGTCCAATGAAAGTATTTATTTACATTATCAAAAACTATAACTTATTGTAGTTATAATACTATTTAATTATTTATTCCACATTTTTCACTGTTTCACGGTCATTTCCAATTAAAAAATAATTTTATTCTTCCTCACAGGAAATTAAAATTAAGGCTACAATCAAGAATTCAAAAGTTTTAATTTGCAAAAAAGTTTTCAAAAAGAATTAAAATTAATGAGGAAGTTTTGATTCCTATGTGATTTATTTTTCTTAAGAAGCTTTTGAATAAAATAAAGCTAATCCATGCTATTACAAAACAAAAAAAAAAAAGAAAAAAAAACATACGTCGTTGATTTGAATTCCTTTCATTCCGCTCGATTTCATTCAATTTACATTTTCAGATTTTATCAAATAACCATTTTCTTGAGCATGTCAATAAAATACAAAATTTTTTGCCGTTTTCTTTCCCTTTTTTTTTTCTAAGTGATCATCCAGAAAAAGCAACTAATTAATTTTTCAATAAATCAATATTTGCAATTTTAAATTTTACAAAAAAAAAAATGGGCAATGCAAAAGGGAACATCACAAAAATAAAATAATGCGAAGTGCTTGAAAATTGCACACAAACAACTGTTACGAACTGAGAAGAGTTTTAAATTTTCGGAAAATTGCACAAGGAAACGAAAAGAGGCTGAGAAATGACTGATAATTATGGAACGCATAAGATGTTCTATCTTTTTTTTTCGTTTAAACTAAAATATTTTTTCTTTAAAATTTTGAAAATGCTTATATACGTATATTATTATTGGAAGTTATTTATATCTAATTAATCTGTTGTAATATAATATAATTCTTGAAAAAAGTGCATTAAAGTTCTAGACGAACAATTTATCATTAAAAACTATTCGCTGAATTTTAAAAATATTACACAAACAGTTCCATTTATTATGTTTGGAAAATTTGTGAAGAAATTACGGAAATGTCATGTTGAATTAATTATGCTCAAAGTTTAGTTAGATTTCCATTTTTGTTGCAAACAATAAAAATTATTGAAATTTTTGACTGTATTTAGAACCATCTTGTCAAAAACTTCATTTATGTCAAAAACTTGAAACTGTCTTTCTTACTAATTTTAATGACATTCGAATATTAATGTAATAATCATTGCACCAATTAAAAAAAATTTCTTATTTCAAATAAAAGTATAAAACGTAAGGAAACTGTACATTCGACTGCATGATAAACAAAGTTTAATTTTTTCAGTAATTTCTAAATTTCTCTAATCACTAACAGTTTTGGGTATCTTTAAGCTTTAGTACCTTCCATATTACCAAAATATAATCGGAAATCGTAGAATTATTCAACAGTGGCTTCAATTTAATTAACAACAATGTTAATTTCAATTTAATTAACAGCAATGCAAACTATTTTTGCTTAATCTTTGTCTTTCCGGATTATTATAGAACACAATTTTATTAAGATAGTACACACACAAACACACACACACACGCACACATATACATACATATACACCCTAAAACACACAATAATGCTACGAAAATAAATAATTTAATTTAAGAGCTAAAAGAGAGTAAAGTCCACTGGGAGTATAAAAAGAAAAAAGGCTGAAAGCATTATTGAATTAAATAAGTAAAATGTTACAAAAATAAATTTCCAAATAAAATTTTCCTTTTTTTAAATATTGAAAAATTATTTGAATACGTTAAAAATATTTTACTGTGATGATTACAAAATAAATTTAGTGGTAAGTGATTTTCTTTCCTTCTTATTTTTTTTTTTTTTATTCATCATAAAAAAAAGAAACGGAAGATGAGAAGTTAATGAATACAAATTGGAAAGAAGAAGAAAAAGGAAAAGAAATTAATTAATTTGATAGAACAGCTGAAAATTTGGTATATTTGTGAAAATCAATTTATAATTATTGAAATGAAGTTAAAATAGAGGGAGAGAAAAAAAAAAAGAATGAGAAAGAGAGAGAAAAGAGTGATGATTAGATCAGATATGATATTTTAGTTAATCGGATAAGGAGAAATATGGAATCGCTGATTTCTTTTTTCTCTTCTTACTGAATGAAATACTATTGTTGCTTCAAATTATTTACTCAATGAACTAAAAAAAAAAAAAGAAAAAAGAAATGGATTGTTATCATCAACGTTATCGTCAGCAATCACTAATCATTATCCATCAGCAATCTCATGAATCATCTAAAATGACCATTATCTTATGTTACGAATTATGGAGAATGGTTAACGATCAAAAACAGAAAAAAAAAAACACTACCACTGAATGAAGATTTAATGTTATCTGTAGTGTAAATAAAATTATAAAAATAACTAACTTCTGATCTTTTATTAAAAATTCAAGATATGATATGATTTATTGTAAATACACTTTACTAATTAGAATCCTCTAATTAATATTCCTAAAAAAAGAAAAGTGAAAACTAAAATATATTTGAAAACAAAAACAAAAACAAAAAAATCTTCCAATTTAAAATAAAATATCACAGATAAATGAGGATTCCATAAGTTTTGTACTGGACTGTTGTGATTAAGCAAAGATAATTATTCAATTTTTTTTATCTTTCCACCAAAATATCTTTTGTATGAGGAAAATTTCTCCCACTGGAAATATGTAAATATATGCATTTTCGAAAAAATATTGAAAAAAAAAGAAGAAAGAGAGGAAAACTGTTCAACGACGAATAGCAAACATCATCCATAAAATGAGCATATATATGCGTTGTTGATAACAAAATTAAATTCCACAGGTAACATTTTGTTCATAACGAGTCATCATTTAACGTTTACCTAATGTTAATAGTGGCAGGATATACGCATAAAATGATATAATAATTTTAATTAATAATAATAATAATAATAATAATAATAATAATAATAATAATAATAATAATAATAATAATAATAATAATAATAATAATAATAATAATAATAATAATAATAATAATAATAATAATAA
>JABVXV010000267.1:0-88190 GCA_013365325.1 Dipetalonema caudispina | reverse complement strand
AATGCAAGATGATGGAAATTGTCTTGTTTGGTACAAAATACGGCAATCATCAATATGTTACCAGCGATACCATATAGTAGAAATAGCAAAAAAAAAGCAACCGCCATATATTTTATACCAGCATGGTGTTCATCTACCATGTTAGGTTCATGTTCACTGTGTTCATGATGATCACAGGTCAACGATAATGTTAAAAGTAATAGGATAAGATAGCAAGAACGAATAACCATACTGTTAGCTAGCGATTTCCCCTTGAATCGATTTTTTTTCCTTCCCAAATTTGAATATTATAATTTGTAAGAGTTTTAATGCTTCATATGTTAATACTGCTGAATGTAATGATCCAATTCTGAAGTAGTTAATGTATACGACCGTAATGTCTTAATACTTGATATGAGAAAAAAAATTTACGTTAATTAATTCTATTTATGCAGTTACTATGGAAACTATTAATGGCAACATAACCTTAATTATCAGTATTTTATTTTACTTGAATCGTATTTGTCAGGAACAAATGTATAGAATTTTGACTCGACTTTAGCCCTTCGTTAATTCAGTTTGCATAACAATTTTCTCGTGATCTTTTTAGTTGTGTTCGAGAATCTCTCAAGCTCAATTAGCAATTCTCGACGTAAATCAAAATAAATATATCATTACTTCTAATCATTTCATAAGAAATTCGCACAGTGCATCTTTAGCAGTAATATTTGTCAGTCATGCAAAATTATCATTACTTAATGATAATCTAAACATTGTGAATGCTTTTTTCCGCCGACATTAAAGCTTCGTACTATTCGGCACAAATTATCAATGGAAATTGCTATCGTGATATATATATATATGGTCAGTTTTTAAACGTTTAAAATCGCATGTGTTATCGAAAAAAGGAAGCATTTATGATAACATCGATAGCAGTGAAAATAAAGAATAGAGCATTACTCAATTTATAACAAGTTGGATAAATCCAAATGATCCCAAAAATCTTGCATAATACTCATATTAAAACATGACGCAATCGCTTTACTGATATCTGGCATTAAATTAAAGATAAATCGAATTCGGTATAATTTATTCTAATTTATTTAACATTATTTCCAAACTGTTTTCGTAGTACCTAAAGTAGTTACAAAAATTTCAAGACAAAGTTGTTTCAAGAATTTCAAGATAAAGTCATTGGAAGAATTTCGAAAATCTCCAATTGCTTCTTCTTTTTCCATTTTCATACATCGCAACGTTATGTCAGCAGATTCTAATTTTCTGCATTTGTTGGAATGTGTACATAATCACTTATATAATCATAAACTAAGGTCGTTCCATTGTATTTTACGAATGAATAAATTGAATAACACCAAAAAGAATTATTCCTAGCAACATCTGTATTCTCACGATGATTTTTTGTCATTTGTTCATCCAAAGCTCTTTTCCAAAGTGCATTTATGTTTCCACTCTTTATTTCAACTTATTACAGCATTATTTGTAACAGCGATCGAATAGACTGTAATTAAATCGTTGTATTAAATATATCTTCTTTATTCATCAAGCTCCTTCCATTTGTCTAATTTCCATCTACTTTTTCTAATTCAGTCTCTTTCTCATTTGGATCTGTCTTACTTGTAAAAAAAAAATGATCTTTTGATGAATTAATGAATTTGAGCAAAGTCATTGTGAAAACAATCCATAAATTAATAAAAAATCATTTACATGTTCGCAATGAAAATATCATTTGTGATTTTGCATTTTCCCACATAATTTTTAAACAAGGAACAATTTTCCGATGACTTAATTTTGAAACAAGAAGGAACAATTTTTCGATGACTTATATCTTAGCAAAATAGCTTTGAAGTGATTATTAAAATTTTGATGAAATATATTAAATGAATTGAGAATCGATATATGTAGGCGCAAAGTTCATTGGTTATTACTACTTTAGTATAGAATCTATTTGCTACAGAAAATTTATAGTTGAAGTATTGGTGATATAAACGTTTAAACTTCTAACTTTTGATTTTCAAAAGATTTTAAACTGATGCAAAATTTGTCTCTTTAACGAGATGTGAAATGAGCTCTCGTATATATAATATTTTAAACTTCATATCGAGAATGATACAGTAAATACGAATACTTGAAATTTGAAATGTAGTCTAGTAAACAACGAACATATTGAGTACCTCAACCGCCTTTAAATTACTTTCGAAGATTTTTAGTAGAATAAGGAATAAATTTATAACTCATTTTTGATCGATCCTACATTTAATATTCTTAAACTATGAAGTCACTAAAGAAAACAATGCATTTTTTATAATAATCTAAATTACCCTGTTCTGAGAAGAAAAAGTGACGAAATATAGCGTAAGAAATCAGGAAATGAGGAAGTGAACTCGTCAGTCAAAAAATTTTCAGTTTATAATATATGTGATTTAAAATGAGCAACCTCTTTTGTTACATGCACTTTAGACAATTTACTCTACAAAATGTGTTGTCTATATGATTCTGCACTTCGACCATAGTATTTTTTTCACCTTCATTTCTATGTTTACCGATTGAAATCCCAGAAGAACTAACTTAGCAAAACGAATAATACTCGCTTAACTATCAATGAATCTACCGTAATGTTACAAAAGAGGGATTCTGCATAACAATTATTCAGAGTCGGAGTTTTTACTGTCATAACCGACTCACTGAATGAAATCATCTCATGCCAGTAAAAACTTTTTTGGCACATTATATCAACACCGATTTCTAAAAATAATAAAATTCGATGTGGAACGAGAAATTTTCAGTCAGATAGATTGAAAATCAAGGTACAACTTTAAACCAAATGAGTAATTGCATGAACTACTTATGATACTTCAAATCATTTTGATTTCGATAAGAGCGACCTCTTATTATCTGAAGGCTTTTCTGAAGTATCTCCAATTAGAAATATTTACTGGATGTTTATGCAACTTTCTTTACAACGAATCACATAAAATTGTGCTTGCCTAATTTAATGAGCCCGATTTAAGGGTTTTAATTTTAATAAAATGAAATAAAATTGAAATGAAAAATTTTGAATCCACATGATTTCATTAAAAGAACGCATGTGTGAAAAAATCTTTCAGAACTGCGAGAAAGACAGATTTGAAATGTTGCTCTAATTTACGAAAAAAGTAGTAATAAACGTCTTCCCAACGTATCGCAATACCCAAAGGGTATACTGAAATGCAAAATAAAATGTCACAAGCATACGTTGCACTACACTTCCTAACAACAAGAGCATTAGGGAAGTACTAAGTATAGTTTTTATTAATAAAGAAATATTGTATTACACTAAAATGGCATTATTATTACGAATGGGGGTCGTAAAACAATAAATCTGTTAGTTTTGTGAAATAGAGTTCGAATGAAAATGAGTCTTTTTTAATAGCATTATAATTACTAATAATATGTAAAATGGATTTTCATGTCTGTAGTTTCTAGAATTTCAACAATGTAATTCATTGCTTATAGCAATTACCGGTACCGTTTCATTATTTAGAGACTGAAGTATCAATCAATTTGCAACAATTTATGCATAAAATTTTGTTTGTAGTATGACAAAATTTAGCTGGATTTACATTTACATTTAGATACAATGAAGCAATATAGAATCTCTTGCATATGTGATGATGTACGGATAAATTAGCTAACATACATTTTCAAAAAAAAAAAAAGAAAACATACTTTTCTTTAGCATGAATCTTTACTTGATGATGCTACATTACCTTATTTCTTAATACAATTTATAAATAACATCATTCAAAAATCTGTTACAAACATTGCATTACATTAAGTGTTGCAATAGAAAATAATTTAATTTTTTAGTCAGTCCAACTATTAAACACTGTAAACGGAAATAATTTGATAATTTATTAATTATTCAGGCTATTAATGATTGGTTTATTGCTTAGTACTTGACAGTTATTTTACTTAAATTTCATCAATTAAGTAACTACTCGACGGCAAGAAATATTTGGTTGAAATGAATCAATGTACCGCATGATTTCGTCCTACCTCACTTATTTACATACACGATTACACAAATCATTGGATCCTCACATCATTATATATTCCGATTTAGGTTTGCAGCAATGAGCATCTCCATAATCAATACGTTTGTCATAAATTGAATATTGCTGTGACTTTTTTGTTGTTTTGGGAGAGCTTAGGTTAGGCGTAGTTGGGTATTTAGCAAAGGTTGATTTTTTTTGCTTTAGAAGAAGTTCTATAACATTAGACGACAATGGTGAGTGATTTATCAACAATGGAGTTAATCACTTGGAGATTCCTCCGTCGAGTGATTCGCTTGGATGTAAATAGTAGTAATGTAATATAACACCACAGTTGTCGTAGAAGTCTTTTTTGTTGTAGTAGAAGAGAATTTATTAATTTTTAATAATGAATTCCTTTTAATATTAATTTAATTTTAATGAATTTATTAATCGAAGAGAATGCAGTCCTCTTGATTGTGTATCACGACAAGTACTTGAATATCGAATTTATTGAATAACACAGCAATTAATACCAATAAATGTTATAATATGATTTCGATGGCGTGACACATTAAGAAAGGCGGTTTGATGTAGGAGTCACTGAACTGACTGGTAGCTGGAAGCTCCAAGTAAGAGAATAAACTAAGAGAGGTAGATGTAAGTGGTAGCTCTGTATGTGTGGAAGATCTTTGAGCCACTTGTAAAGCCGTGACCCTTGTATATATATATGTGTGTATGGTGGAGGTGGTCTACAGAAGCATTGCTGTAACTCTGCCGTAAGCATGGATGACAAAGGACTTCTCACTATTGACACGAGGATGAGTATAAGGTAAACGACTTATGTTAACAATTTATAAGATGAATTGTTTCATTACGAAATGAAGCATCAATTACTTTTATTATAAGAAATGTATTATCCCTTCCTTCGCGAAACAAATTCGAATTTCGCGACAGTAGTGAGTATAACAGAACAAGAAAGTAATAATTGAAATTGATGAGTAAAGCCAAATCTTATCCTCACATAACTATATGTGGAGTAGGAGCAGTTTACAAGAAGCACATTGTGTTACAATGCTGTATTAAAGTATAGAGAACAAAGGACAAGCAATCCTTTCATAAACATGGATAACAAAGCATATTGTTTTACAATCATATCTTAAGCATGGTTGATAATAAAATTAAATGATTTGTGTTACACATTATAAAATTCATTAAATTACAATTTATGTGACGAATCACTTTAATGAAAATATTTCTGTAGCGCAAATTATTTTTATTTAGATATACTTATCATAAAATTCTCCGAATCTCCGATAAATGTGATATATACATATGTATATGTATAATTTTTCTTTAATCATACAAAACAATAATTCCTTTGCAATTTATAATTTTTGTTATAATAAAAATTAAGTAATATATCGAATCGTAGTAGTAGTTGCAAAGTAAATGTTGCAGGCTATGAGAAATGTTTATGTTTGTTGTTTAATATTTATTTGTTTATTAAGGGAAAATAGCAGAAAAATTGTGCATATTAATTGTCAAAGATTTTGATCGATGTTATGCAGCATATTTTCTCCAGTTACTTGACCTTTTGCTTGCTACACATTATGGTCATATGTGGTAATCGTGCCTAATGTGGTACGGGTATTGTATAGTATCAGTTACGTTTCCTGAATTTGCATGAGTCGAGCAATGTATTTCCAAACGAAAACACTACAAGATATCATTGCTATTCCACGTCCTCTGCGTAATATGTAACGTTGATGGCTAACGTAAAGCCAGCAATCCTCGAAGTGCTTTCACTTTCCCTTAATTTTATCTTTCCAATTGTGATAGTAATTTTTGAAGCTAAAATTGACTGAAAATAAAGTGAAAGAAAGCATACTGCACTATAAGTATCAGATACATTGAACTTTTCAGCAAGATTGATTCACGTGTGAGAAAAATAAAAAAAAGTAAAAAAGAAAGCCTTCGCTTCTCACAAGGGTCAAAGATTCATCAGTAAAAAATATAACAAATAAAAGATCAAATCTTTGAGTGTGATTTTACACTTAGAATCTGTTCAATGAATTCATACGATTGAAATAGTCGTCAGCAGTCTAATTAAACATCCTAAATTTTTTTCTGATAAATGGAAGTCGATATGGATAGCAGAATATACTTCATGATATTATGGTAGTGCACAAATAGTGCACAAATAAAGTGACCTGATATCTGATAGACTTCATAATTCTGACGGATGGTTCATTGTCAGAATGATGTATGATGATGATTAGTGAGCGATATGTAGAGTTACAATGCATTATCCGGAAAGATTATATGCCGGATGAGCTCAATCCGTCCAGTTAAGTAAACTGTCTAGCAATTGTTCATTACAAATACAATAATCTTCCGGAAACCTGATAGTTAATAATACAATAGGCTGGTAGGATTTTTTTTAAAACCCCTCCAAATCTAACTCTTCTAAACTACTGGGGAAAAAAAACGGAAAAAAAATGAAAGACTGAAATTTTAGAAAATTTATACTTATTGCACTTTTTCTGAAAGAACTCATTTAAAATTATGAGGGAAAAAAGGTTAATTTTGATTGGTAATATTTCAAAAATCATTATTTATGTTATACATTATACAAAACATAATACATGTGAAATTGCTCATTAATTAATCACTAGCAAAAAAGAGGATAATAAAAAGGAACCGATTAATTTTACGAATAAAGTACTGTACTTCTTTAATTACCATTATTAATAACAATAATTTCAGCAGACAAAATGAAATATTAAAAGTATTTAATCCAAATTATGGTAGATCAAAGACAAATATCAATGATAGCAATAATGGAGTGAAGTAATTATTAATGAAATTAGGTTTGAAATTTCAATTTCGCACAAAAAAAGGAAAAAGTTGGATTTGGCGCATTTTTGGTGATAAATGGATTCAGCTATGTGTTTTTCAACCGAATTAAACTGTCATTCATTATAACCAGAAAAAATTTATCGACGGTATCATCAGAAAACCTACACACACATACATACATACATACACACACACACACACACACACACACAGACATACACAAACGTACGCGAATGTCGAAGTTGAGCGGATGATTTCCAATGATGTTTGTTTGCAATGCCAGTTTCATTTGTTTCTGTTTCTTTTCTTTCTTTTATTTTCAAAAATTTTTACGGTGATAATAACTCCTTCTTTATCATTTCTCTCCTGAATTGAATTCAAATAACCGGAATATAATAATAATAGTAATAACCGAATTACTTTCAGCCGGATATCAAAAGATTCTCAAATGGCCATTTCATAATTTCATTTGTAATACTTAAAATTTTAATTGATTTTTTTTCCTTTTTTTTGAATCTTATAAATGATAATGAAAGAAATTAGGGAAAACAAACCATAAGAATGTATACGGAAGGCCGTAATTGTTGACGGAAAAACGTATGAACGCATCATCTCATTCATGCAAATATCAAATGAATAAATTGGTCGATTAAAAGTTATTCTAATAATCTATAAGATGCAGATTTCTCTTATCGAAAATTCTGTCTATTGAATTGAAATTATACTTTCTAAATTTATACTGTTAACAATCTTTCTTAACTGATAGATCATCTGAAATGGAATGTTGAAAATTACTGTTAATTCGTTACCATTGTTACAGCGAAGAAATCAGCATTTGTTGCAATTTCTATTGTTTTTCTATTGACAAATATCCAACAGTTTTAATTGAACTGCTCTCAATTTCAGTAAAATGCTAGCGAGTTTCAAGAAATATTCATCTTAAGCACTGCCTCTTTAAATTAATTTTTTCCACTGCAGACTTTTTGATTTTACTACTTATCTATATCATCATATTACTCGATAAGCTGAACGATCTTATTTCCTTCTCAGATACTTCAGAAAAAAGAGAAAACCTGATGTCGAGATCAGTGTACAAAATCTATTCCTTCTGATGTTAATTAATTAAGGTAGAAACAAAAGACTGTGTCGCATTATTCGCCTCAATGTTGCCTAAGAAAATTCATACAAACAATTGTCCTCCTTTTTGTTGCTATTTGAATAAATTTATTTTCAATTATTTTAAAAAATTGGAGACGTTTCTGTTTACTGTTCGATAGACAATTCTATCATTTCCATTCAATTCTTTCTAAATTAACTTACTCTTATTCAATCATACAATTTATTCATCGTAATTGATATGAATGATTAAAAAAAAAAAATGTATCAAATTTTCCATGATACGCTATTATATATGATATGAATGCTTTTTTCTTATATATTTGCACCTCTTAATAAATTTAATTGATGGGATTAAATTCGATAGTTAAATTTCAATAAGAAAACAATTTTTAATTTCCCAAGTTAAAGTCTCTTCTGATCTATTTTAAATTTTAAAAATAATTGAGATACGTAGTATAGGTGTCATTTGATTAAATGTAGTAAATACTAAATTATTCCAATACTGTACAGAATTGAGCACATCGATATGTGTAGTTATCACTGATACACTGATAATAAAGCATTCATGTATGAAATAGATTGACAAACCGTACGTGAAGTAAAGGAATGAATGCTAATCTTGTAGCTTAATAGTTTGCAGTTTTTTACCTTTTGTTTTTGCTCATCTTTTGCATGGAAGTATCAGTCAGCTGTATTTCATTAAAATAAGTTAATTTATATTTTCTCTTTTTAATCTCTAAACGATTTTTCCTTTTTCAAGCTTCGCTTATCATCGTTATCAATTTTATTAGTTCAAACACTTTTTTTTTGGTTTGAATTCCATGGTTTGGAAACATTTTATAATTTACAAATGATGACCCCAATTAACTGCTGCCAAAATAAAACCATAGCAATTAAATATTCAAGAAACGAAAAGGAAATAAAGGAAGAAATGATACTGATACATTAGCTAAGAGGAAATTACTGAATCCAGTTTTTGATCAGTCTATTTGTTGTTCATTAAGATTCGGCAAATTTGAAATTAGTAAAATAAGATGCATATTTAAAAATTGTCACCCCATCGAACAGTCGAATAAATTTTACATGATTGCTAGCTTAATTTGCAATAATTTCTCCCACCAAAATCAAATCTTCTCCAGGAATTCAGCAGTTTTCGTCGTCAAAGCCGAGTAATTTCAAGCAAGAGATTTTTTGGCTAGAAAAAGACTATATGACTTTTCTATCTTTTATACAGATGAAGATGAAAGGAATTTTTTTTCTTATGTACAAAAGTTGAAGGAGAAGGCAAAGGTTGAGAGAGTAAGAAAAGATAATATTTACAAATAAACAGTTTTTTTTTTAACTGTAGTACTTATAAAAGCTTGAATATCAGAAATTAATTCGATGATCATTTTCATCTTAAACAATAACAATTATTTATCATCCTGCATTTCTTAATTACCGGATTTAACAGGATTGAAATCACCGAAATGTTTGTTCCATGTCGAAGAGAGGGAAAATAAACAACTGCTAATTTGCTCTTTCGTGCAAATCAATTTTTCATTTTCTTTTCAATTTCCGTTCAACAACTTAAGTTCGAAAAAACAGCAACAACATATGTTTCATAAATCCTAGCGGTTATTCATTTCCAATTTCACTTTACGATTAGCGTGCACTATTTGAAATCGGATGACGAAAGTTTTCTAGTCCTTTTTTTTTTTTTGAACGTCATTTCCGGATTTAAATCATCCAGAAGAAGAGATTAGCCCTTCAGGATGATTCTATTACCTTAAAAAAAATCTGTCATCGGTATAAATTTACAGAGCGAAATTTGAAAATGATTTGACTGGAAAATTTCTCATAACATTTGCAACTTCTTACAATTTTCTATTCGAGCATTTCTTGTGACAATTAAGAGAATTTAATGCTTTTTTCCTTCTTCTTTTTTTTCAGATTTTGCTATTTAGGATGGCTGAAAAAGGACATATGTTGCGATCGTTGTCAAAAACGAAAATTGAGATGACATTAGCAGGTATAAACATGGAACAATCAAAAATGGTTCGCATGGATGCGGGTGAAACCGCACGACGTGAAGGACGTTGTGTTTTCGAATGTTCCTGGGAAGTTGCTAATAAAGTATGAAATTTGTAAATTAATTTCAACAGATCTATTTATTCTTACAAGATAAAAGATATATCTTCTATTATTTAATCATTGTCTGGCTGAAATTTGAAATTCAGTTGTGATTTTAAACTTGAAATAGCATTAAAAATCCATATGAATCTTATTGATTCATTCATATGAATTTTTGATTTCTTATGAAAAGACATCAAAGATTACTGAGTTCATAATTTTCTTTTCTTCTTAGCTGATCGTTGATCAAATGCTGAAGAATTGAGGATTGATGAGTAGTATCAGTTAACAAACTTAAAAATTCTCGTTTCTTCATCCTATATATATCGAACTTAGGTTTTAAAATCATATAATCATTTTAAATCATTGAGATATCAAACTTTAAGATTGAAAATTAGTGGTCGTGGTTCAAAAAAAAAAAATTGAAATTATAAATTAAAAGCAATGAGAGAATATAGTGATAATGATTCGGATGTAAGCAGAAAAAATGAGCCAGAAAAAAGGAATAGAAAAAAGTTATTATAACTTGGCTGTCAAAAATGATTAAATATTCAATTTCCAAGAAAAAATGGAATATTAGCATTTGAAAAGGCAAAAGTGAAAAGCAGCAGGGAATGGATTGAATTTACGGCCGAATAATCCCAAAATATTTAAACTGTCCGAAAACATTTTGTTCAATGCATCATTTTCCAAGTATATTATTATGTTAACATTAACCGTTATAACCGGAATCAGATAATCAAGAGAAAGGTAAGTTGGAAACGATATTAAAAAAAAAAAATAATATTGTTGAAGTAAACGAAATTTTAAATCCACAACTCACACATGAAATTGATTCTTCCATTTTCATTGCTTTTAGAATAACCAACTAATTAAAATGTCTGGCAAACTATCTTATTCGATGTCAACTTATTTTATTTGCGAATTGTAGATTTGTTTCAGGTTGGTGGCATTTATACGGTATTGCGTAGTAAAGCACCGATAAGTACGGAAGAGTACGGAGATCAATACTGCATGTTAGGTCCATTACGTGAAGGAAAATGGCAATTAGAGGTAGAACAAATTGCACCTGAAAGTCGTCACATTGCAACGGCTATTCACAAATTGAAAGAAGGTGGTTTCAAGGTAAACAATGTGATATCCTTCAGGTATGATTTTAGATAGGTGTGTCATAATTAAGATCCTTAATTTTTTCCGATTAATTTATTTTAGCCGGTAAAGAGGAATTTTCAGACAGTTTATGGACGATGGCTGATTGATGGTTATCCAAAAGTGATATTATTTGATTTGGGTTCTGGATCTATGAAGATGAATGAATGGAAGCATGAACTTTTCGAAAGGTTAGGCTACACTGATAAGCAAAGAGATATTTGTTTTGTCATTAATTAATTTACTTAAATCTTTTGCGCAAATCACGTGGAAATCTCACGTAATATCTATGATACCGTCGTCGAATCAGGAAGTTAAAGGACTGAGCAAGTAACTTCAATTCATTTCTTCAGCATCACTTCGTTCTTCATATTTCATCATCTTCCTAACTTAAACATATACCGAAAGTCACAGGTCAACGACTATTGCTGCAATATTGTTGCTTTGACTTATTGATTACAATTTTCCTGAAATAATTTCTGTAATTATATCTAAAATTTCGGCTATTATAATTGTAGATTTTGGTAAATGGGATTTATAAATTCAAGAATTTTGTCCATTTTCTAAAGGATAAAAAGTGATAGTTTAATATCTAAAATGTTGGTAATCATAAGCGCAAGTTAGTAAGTGAGTTAGGCTAGCTATATGATTTTTGATCAATAGCCCAATGATTAGTACTAAAACTTTGTTGGGCTGAATGTACAGGGATTTGAAATAAATTCAACAGTGCATCAAAATGGATGACATATTTTTTTCCTTTTTACAAACTTTTCAGAATTTAGTTAAAATTCAGTTCTTATCATATTTTTTACGTATTAACCAATTTTTTTCCGTTATTCCTTAATTAATTAAATGCTTATTAGGTAGTTACAATTTTAGGTGTAAAATTGGAGTACCATATGAAGATATCGAATCAAACGATGCCGTGATCCTTGGTTTCATGGTTGCCATGTTCCTGAAACATTTCTTGGATTCATACAAGAATTCCGGTTACCATAGTTTGGTCGTTGCACATTTCCATGAATGGCAAGCTAGTATGTATTACCTTGCTATTAAACTTTCATCAGGATAGCATTCCTTTCCTATTTGGGATGATACAAAGGCCTACTTCTGAAAGGCAATATTTGTTATGAATTATCCATCCTCCGGAAATAAGCCTATAATAACAATAATTAACCAATCTTGATCATGATGAAGCTTAATCTTAACAAACAGCAATGTTTTTTGATTTCATTAAAACTTCAAAGAAATCTATCACTTTTTTACTGATGCTTAATTGTTGTCATTTCTATGCGATAAGGCCAGAATTTATTTGAGCCGTACTTGTCCTACAAAATACAGAACAGAAATAATCCCTCCAAATTTCACATTATTGACTTTATTTTTGGGAGCCAATATCTGATTAGCAGCAGGAAATATGCTATACTGATCACTCGAAATTATTTAATTTCTGTTAAGGTATTGGATTGATCAATGCGAAACTTTGGAATCTTGACGTTGCCTTAATATATACGACACATGCAACATTGTTAGGAAGACATTTAGCAGCTGGTGGTAGTGATCTTTATAATAATATTGATCGATTTAACTTAGATGAAGAAGCTGGAAAACGAAAGGTGATCTTTAGTATGTTATGTATTCCTAATAAATTCAATACTGATATCATATCACAATCGATTCATTTTGATCCTAAAATTTATCAGGCAAAATTTTCATTAAAGTTCATTTAGTTCAAATTCTCATTCCATTAGCACTTTTACAAGCTCATTGAGTCTAGATTTTCATTCTATTGGCAATTGTTAATTTGGATTAGTGTCAATCATTCAACAAATTAGCAACTCAATTATCTTTTCTCATCTATTATTATTATCGTAGTTTTTACATCGAACAAAATCACTGTTCATTTCATTGAAGAAATCCATTAACTAAAATATTTTGTTTGAATATTCGTTGTAAAAATCATTTGATCATTTCAAAAAAAAAAAAAAATTTCCACAAATTTTCCATGAAATTTTCTTACTTCCAGTGTAGGAATTTTTCGAAAAGTTGATATGATGAATGAATATTTGAATGATTTTAACATTTCATCCTAGATTTATCATCAATATTGTATGGAACGAGCAGCATGTCATATGGCGCATGTTTTTACAACTGTTAGTGAAATAACAGGTATTGAAGCGGAATATTTAAATCATCAGAAGCCGGATATTGTAACACCAAACGGTCTAAATGTTGTCAAATTTGCCGCTTTACATGAATTTCAGGTTATCACATTGAATATTAATATCAATAAGTTAATTATCCTTGTTGAACTCATTGCTCAAATCAATAAAGTGCAAATAAATATATATATAGGTAGCATCTGCAATAAACAAATAACAAAATCAAAAATTATATTGCAGAATTTGCATGCTATGGCAAAGGAAAAAATCAACAATTTCATTCGCGGACATTTTCATGGTCATTATGATTTTGATTTGGATAAAACATTGTACATGTTTACCGCTGGTCGCTATGAATTTACTAATAAAGGTGGCGATATATTCATTGAATCTTTGGCCAGGCTAAATTATTACCTGAAAACAACCGTTGATCCACGTTATCGGGATGTTACCGTGGTGGCTTTTATCATTTATCCGGGTTAGTGCTTAATTTAATTTTCATCAAAATTTTTTCAGTTTTATTCATACCTAAAGAGTTGCTGCAATATTCGATAACATCACAATGATAAGCTTTCAGGAATAATGCCATAAATAAATCTCAGATAGACAAAATATCACCATATTATCATATCTGTTTAATTAATTATTATATAATCATTTGCTAAATTGTCTGATGATAGAAGGAAGGGTAAAGGTGATTTATGTTCAGCAAAGAAGGCCTAAAATGCTCTTGCTACACTAGAACATCATTAAATGGTGCTCAAACCAAAAGCCTATTTTCTAAATTAAAATCCATCATATTTAATTCTTAAATTAAACTTCTCATTATTTTTATCAATTTATCAGTTTTACATTCCGTTTAACATCCGTTTAGCCGCGGCAAATTCATTCAATGTTGAATCATTGAAAGGACAAGCGGTAACGAAACAATTACGAGAATCAATTGATAGAATTAAAGAAAGCATTGCTGTGAGAATGTTTGAATCATGCCTTAAAGGACATATTTTAAATAAAGATGAATTATTACTACCAGCTGAACGAATTCAAGTAAATTTTATTGATACATGTCAAAGGTTATTTGTTAATTCACAAAATATCGCTTATATTTGTTTACTTATTCAAAGATACGAGAAGGAAAACATTTTGGGTTGTTTTTTTTTAATTCACTACTTCTTTTTCAATTTTCCTTTATAGCCTACTTATTGACAATTTTTTATTCGCTTTGCATATTTGTCAGTTTTCTATTTGATTATGATAAGATTGGTTTAAAATTGAAATTTAAAAAATGATACGATAAAAAAATGATAAAAGATCTCACGTAATATATAATTTTAAAAAAGAATGAAAAAATTCTCACTAGGAGTAATGATATTTCCGGTTATCTGACTAATTATTCGGTTTTTTTTTCATGTTTTGATAATCTACGAAACATCCAAGCATGATAACGTTTAGTAATCAATTTTTGATCCGTTAGTTGAAATAATTTATGTTTTCACGTATCACGTTTTTTCGATAGTTCAAACTGTCACATTTGATTAGTTACTGTAGAACAATAATGTTAAACTTTAAGGAAATAATCGTATCACCTTTTTCCTTAATCGCTACTACGGTAAAACAACCAAACTGAGCTTTTTGCATTTAAAATATTTTCTCGTATCATTGAAAAGTTATAATCAACGATTGATATGAAATTTTCAGTTAAAACGATGTATTATGGCAACAGCAAAACGTGAGTTACCGCCGGTTTGCACACATAATATGTTGGATCCATCCGATCACGTATTAAATGCTCTCCGACGAACACAACTTATCAATAATCCTAGTGATCGAGTTAAGGTTATTTTTCATCCAGGTAAGAAATATATTTCACTTCTATTCTCACTTAAACAAACGAATCATGTATTGTGATACAAATAGACTCGATCGGATCGGAACACTATCATTTATAGTTTCATATTCGGATTTCTAAATGCATAATAATACAACACCAAATTGGTTTGCAGAATTCCTATCATCAGTTTCACCGCTAATAGGCCTTGATTATGAGGAGTTCGTTCGCGGATGTCACATCGGTGTCTTTCCAAGTTATTATGAGCCTTGGGGCTATACTCCGGCAGAATGTACAGTAATGGGTGTACCATCCGTATCTACAAATCTTTCCGGTTTCGGTTGTTTTATGCAGGTATATTTTTGCTGGATTCATAACGATATCATTTATCACTTTCAAATTTCTTGGTTCTGATGCTATACTTTAGATATTATAAATGATTTTTTCATTATAAATTCCTGAAATTAATTGCTATCATTTACAAATGGATGGACCAAAATAATTTCTTGCATTTAAATTACACTTAAAATTCAAACGAGGAATACATAAACCATTTCATACAATATTATTCATAATCTATTAATAAAATTGATTAATGCAATTAATGCAAATATTGTTATCATTGAAAAATTTTAAGCAAAACGTAATGGATGCCGCATCATACGGTATTTATGTGGTGGATCGTCGATTCAAAGATTGCGAAGGTTCAATACGTGATTTAGCCCAAGTGTTATACGACTTTTGTGGACTTTCACGACGTCAACGTATCATAATGCGCAATCGTACGGAACGACTAAGTGAACTGTTAGATTGGAGAAATTTGGGAATATTTTATCGGTTTGTTTTACTTAAGATACTTTAAAATTAAGTACTTGACATAATAAATGGTTTTTTAGGAGGTTTTCATTAGGACATATGCAATGTTTTGCGAATGCATCATCAGGAAATGTAAAAATCTCAGCAGATCTGATATATCTTATGAACAACTCTTTTAATTGCATCATTTGTTGTTATCAATTAGTGGGAAAGAATATTGATTGTTTAAATTGAATTTTCTGAATTAAGCAATTTGAATCAAATATTGATATTCAATCTTCAACATTTCCAATAATTAATCGATACAATAATCAAATATTTTGCTTATTACAGAGAAGCACGAAGGATGGCATTGGAAAGATTACATCCAAATTTAGACGAAATAATTGATAATAATATTGGCAAAGTACCATCAGCATCACAAAGTCGTCGGCCAAGTTTTACCGATACCAATGAAAGTGATGAATAATTAATTAGCTATCAACATTTGCACTTTCGTACTAATAAGTAAATAATTCCTTTTTTCCACCTAACAATTATCAAAATACAATGAATTAATTTGAGTCAATGTCGCCAAATTGCAATTGCGACAAAGTATTCTCATTCGAGAAAGTAGTAAAAATATGAAATGAATTATATATATATATATGTGTGTGTGTGTGTGTGTCTGTGTGTGTGTATGTGTGACAAAACATATACCGAAAGTTACAGGTTAACGACTATTGCTGCAGTATTGTTGCTTTGACTTAATGATTACTATTTTCTTGAAATAATTTCTGTAATTATATTAAATTTCCAATAAGTATTCCAAACTGTGATAATAGTGAATTGGCCGTAAAATGAAGAAAATTGTATGAAAATAAGTCTTATCTCATTTTTTTTTAATTTCTAAGCAAAATAAATGGAATCATTATTATGTAGTTGTAGTTAATTACATAAAAATGACAAATATTACGGCAATTAACATTACATGCGTTGTTGAAAAGACGACAGCGCATAATTAATTAATTAGCTCAATTTCTTTTATGTCTTTTTTTTACATCGCTTTCTTACTTTCTTCAAACTCCCCTTTTAATGAATCAACTAATTATTTGTATTGCTTAATTTTGCTTCTTCTTTTTTTCTTCTCCTATTTTTGATTATTAAATTCTCGAAAAAAAAAGAAAATATTTGGCTTATTTTTTTTCCGCTCATTCTCTCTCTGTTTTCACTCGAATAAGAAGCCGGGGAATTTCAATGAAATTCAAATCTTTATCATTAAAAACGGCCATTTTATTAGCTAATTAGTTTTGTTGAAGAGATAGTTTATAATTCAAATTTCGATTAAAATTAATTTCGAAATTACAAATTTTAATCTATCATCAAATTTTCCGTGGATGAAAGAAGCAAAATAGTAATTAAGATTATAATAATTAAGAAATATTGTGCTAGAGAACATTTTGGCAAGTATAATCGATTTCGATGAAAATATCTATTGGATTTAAGAAAAAATAGCCTAGCACAAATAACTTAAATTCATCAAGAAATGATTGAAGAAAATGAATCATAGTATTTCTCGAAGAAAATCATAATTAATTTAGGTAGTTGTTTTTTTTACCTTGATTAATTGAATTCCGTTATGCAACAAAGATCCTAAATGTTTAAAACAATTATTGTTTCCCATAACTTCTTAACCAAGCTAAACAAATGGATAAACAAATAAGAAGAGAAAGTAAATAGAAGCCAAGTCTTTGAGGCTTATTTCTTTAAATCTATTATTCAAAACTTCAATGACTTAAAAAATTTAATGAACATACATAGATGCCCATATCAATCAGTTAATTGAGATATCAATTTAAGGGATAAGTGTAAATGTGTCCTATATACCGAAAAGGTCAGTTCAAATCATATTTAAGCCAAATTTTGCTGACGAAAATGTGAGACTATTGTGGATGAATATTATTGATTACTTAGAGTGTGATAATATTTGCATATTGTACTTATATCATTCTACTATGTAAACTCTGTGAATTACTCATCCTAGAAATAATCAAGTTACCTTATCAATGATTCTTATGATTGTGATCATTTGTGTTAGCATAATTCTTTTTTTTTTTTTTGTCTTCATCCTCTACACGAATTCTACCGAGAAAATAACCAAAAATACCGGGAAAATAATGTGGATGAATATTATTGATTACATTTTGTAATAATAATTGTACCAAATATCACAGAAATCAAGAAGAAGAAGAATAATCAAATAGATGTATGCAAAATTATTGTTAATTTTATGGAAAAAATTCATCCATCCATTCGTGTATCCACCTGTCATTTACTGTAATGATCGAGAAATACCAAAGAAAAATGAAAATGATCAATTTTACATGAATTAAGCATTCGTCGTTTAGCTTGAAATTATTCCGATTCAATTGCTTCTTTCTTTTGTATTTTAAAGGAATCATTATTTTTAATGAGGATAAATAATTAATAAAGTGATTAATATTCATAATACTTTTTATGATTTTATCAAAATATGCTTTCACTTTGACATTAAATGAAAGCATACTTAATTATTTAATATCAAAATTTCATATAAGCACTTGAACCATTATTTTTTGTCAAAATTATTTAGATGTGTAATGAAGCAAATGAAACGCATTTAAATTTAAACTTTACTCGACTGTTGTAATATTTATTGACATGAAAAAAAAGAGAAAAGAAAAAAAAAAGAAGAATCAATGAATGATAAGGGATACAACAAAAGGATGGATAGGGAAAACAAACAAACAAAATAAACAAACAAGCAAACAAACAAACAAACAAGAAATATGTACGCAAATAAGTCAAACACTAACAGAGAAGCAAGTAAGAGATTGTTGATATGATGATGGAAAATGAAGAGGGAAAAGGATACAATGATATGGTATGATATGATAAAGTGATATGTGATATAATGTGATATGAAATAATATGGTAGAAAGGAAAAATAGTCTTCCGAGAGAGAGAGAGAGAGAAAAGAACGATAGAATGAGAAAAAGAGAGAGGGTGATAGAGAGCAAAGGAGGAACAGCGCGATAATGTTATAGTTTTCGTACGTAACGTATCACGTACGAAACACTGATATGTAGAATTCTCGGGATGAATCACACCATTCCAGTTATAATACAGGAAAAAATTGTTGAAATACAATTTTTTTTTTTTTATGGAATAATGCCTAACAAACGTAATATTCTGCTAATTTTGCAAGAGTAAATTAAATGTTCGAATTGATATACTCATTAATTACTCAACCAATATAAAACAATCAATGTTATACACTTATCATATTTATCCCATCTACCATTCGTTTCATACAGGAATCAAATGGATCAATGATAACTTTCGAAATTAAATAGAAATTATTGCTCATAATTTCTTATCTTTCTTATTCGATTCTTAAAACATTTCCCATTTACTAAAATTTAACCGAGAAGTACAGTATCACATACTACTGTAAAAAGTACAGTATCAAATACTACTGTACATTTTTTTTTAAATTATAATTGAAGCTTAATTAGACAGGACTATGTAATGTAGGTAATTTAGAAGCGATACAATCATTCTATGATTGTATCAAAGAAAAAAAAAGCTTAAGATAACAATGAAACATAATTTCGTTCCTATTTAAATCTATGTCGAATAATTCTTTTTTAAACAATAATTTAGGTATTTAATGGATAAATAAGTAAATCAAAATTAAAAATTCGTTTGTCAAATTTTTGAAAATGCATAAATTGATCGCTAAAAATAAAAGAAAGAAAAACTATTAGAATTTAGATCAAACTATTACAAAGTTATTCGTATCAAAGAAGAAAAAAAAAATTAGAACGGTAAGAAAGACGAAAGGACTATCCATCACAATTTATCAGCGATAAAAATTAACAAAAAAGAGAGAGAGAGAGGAAAAAAAAAATGCGCGAAATTACATCATGTATTTATTATTACAATCCCTGTCAGATAATATCAGGGATTTATTTCTAAATAATTTCTTGGAATTTCAGATGGAAAAGAAAAATTTAAAAAAAGAAAAAAAAAATCAAAAAAAGAAGATTGAACAAATTGATATACATTTGTTAGATTTATGATATCAAACAGATGTATCAAAATTGATATAAATTAAAGGATGAAAGGAAGTGGGAGAGAGAGAGAGAAAGAAAGAGAGAAAAAAAAAGCAATGCTATTGCAAGTATTCATATTCTAATCGATTATGCACGCATTCCTTTCATTCATTTAAATCAATAATTAGCTTAATTAGACAAAATTAATGAGTTGATAAATTGAAATGTTGAAGTAAGAATTGACTTTTCTCTTTCCTTTTTTTTTTTTACGAATAAAATTTATAAATAGAAATGAAAATAATACAAATATTAATGCAATCAATCCGATGATGATAATGCTGAATGATAGACGACCCGCGTTGAAATGATCAATTTACAAAAATAGTTTAATTGATTGGATACGTCAAGTACCATATACATTTCACATCATCCGAGCTATTCAAATAGTACCACGAATTATTTTTCCGGTAATTTTCTGTCTTTTGCTTAAAATAATTGATGAAATTACTGAAAATTTGTCACATACATATATGGTGTATTTTCTTTATAAATGAAGTCCGATTTGAATTTCATTCGTAATTTAAATTTATTTCAGCTCCTTTTTTTACTGCTGAAATGAGTGCTTTTGAAATTTGAAACGTTAAAGAAATGCACAATTCGAAAAAAAAAGAATTCAATAATTTCAATTTCTTCCGATTGCTTGAATGAACAGCTTGAATAATACAATAAATGTTAGAAAAAACTGCACATAATATAGAAATTTGCTTTTTTCTTCCTGATGGAATCAATAAAGGAAACATTTCATTGATTTTTTTAGGGGAAAAAATTAGACTTCCACATCTAAGATGTTATAATTTATCCGACAACTCAAAAGTATCCTGATACCACAACATATTTAAATGTGAAATATGACTTACGTACCTTAAAAACTGACCCAATATAATGAAAAGCCTTGGGAATCAAAAATGAAATATTTTAAATTTATCGAAGTCATCGTCTTATTTTTTTTTTGCTTTTGTAAAATTAAATCTAAAAGTAAAGAAAAACACAAACATATGTGCATTTCAAGTAATTTCAATTTCATAATCATAAATTCCACTCCATCCATCTTTTCTGCCAGTTGACTGATAAAATAGCGTAAGAACAATGGATCGGCTATTTTAACAAAAAAAAAAAAAAAAAAAGAAAAAAATTTCCGAAAATTTCAAATGAATAATAATTTTTGTAAGAAAAAGGAAAAGACGATGAAGTAACATCACTTTTTAAATCTATCAGTTACAACAATTTCAATCATAAAATATGCAGCAGCGAATTTAAATTTACATAAAAGAGCATTTCATTAAAAAAAAAAATCTTTTTCTTTTTGTCAACCAGAATTATGGATAATATTACAATAATTACAATTAAAAACAAATGAGATATTTGTTTAGAAAATTTTTCGAATACTGTTCAAAATTAAACAATGTCAATTTTGCTGTTGCAAGAACAAAAATAGACCGTCTGTAAAACATACAATCATATCAATTCTAATTTTTTTTAAGGGATAGCAATAAATGCTTTTACAAATATTGTTCAAAAAAAAAAGAAAAAAAAAAAAACAAAAAAATTAAACGATTTAACGAAAATTTGACAATATATGTACGCAAAAGAATTTTTC
The DNA here is from genome assembly GCA_013365325.1 of Dipetalonema caudispina. Lineage (NCBI taxonomy): Eukaryota > Metazoa > Nematoda > Chromadorea > Rhabditida > Onchocercidae > Dipetalonema > Dipetalonema caudispina. The sequence continues at coordinate 66,402 of JABVXV010000267.1, read as the reverse complement.
TACGATTAAAATTAAATAATTTCCTCCAAATCTAATATCCTTATATATTGCCAAAAAAAAAAAGGAATAATGAAAGAAAGAAAAACAAAAAAGTTACTAATTTTGACAATTTATCTTCGGTACGAACAATGAATAATTTAATAATTTTTTCTATGAACGAAAAAAAAAAAAAAAAATCCGCACCAATAGATTCAATAAATTCCAATTTTTTTTCCTAAGTTATGCAACGAATTAGAATTAATTTAAACAAAAACTAAATTTAGAAAAAAAAGATTGATCTGTTGTACGCGTAATCGCCAAATGTATCCTCAACGATTGGAAGCGATGCACTTGTGCTGGAACATTTCACGTCTTCATTTCATTCACGTCAAATAATGTCGTTTAAATTTTTATCATAATTTTCTACCTTAAAAAGTACACCATCCTTTTTTATATTTGATATTCGATTTGTATATGGTAGTTGATCAGGAAGAAGAAAGGTTATTTAAATAAGGTTTTTCTAAATGTAAGCTATCCGGTTTGTTAGTTAAAGGCATAAATAAATATTTGAAAAGAGAAAGAAACAATGTATGTATCCGGAATATCAGGAACTAATTATTTAGTGATGCAAATGCATTCTTCTTCTTCCTTTTTTTTCTTTTTTTTTTTTTATCAAATCGATAGCAAAAAAGTATCAGAAAAAAAAAATCGAAAATTGGCCGTCATAAAAAAAGGAAAAAAAAAACATTTAAATACATTCTGTTCGCAAAAATCTTGATGATAATGTTTATTAAAAAAAAAAAAAAAAAAAATAAATAAATAGAAAAGGAAATAAAATTGGTCAAATGTTTCATTAAATGTAATTTATCATTTAACTTTTTCAATTTATCTAATACGATCTTAATAAAAACATTTCGTGATTATTTCAGAGAAGAACAGAATTAAAAAAAAAAAAGGAGAGAAAAAGAAAAAGAGAAAAAAACATTGAAAAAATGACAAATGAAAAAAGATGACAAATGTTTTATAACAAAATGCAAAACAATGACAATTTCATTTCAATGACAAAAAAAGAAATTAATTTTATTCGATTATAAAAAAAAAAAAAAAAGAGAAAAAAGATAAATTTGATTACTTTCATATACCACTTTTTGAGAATGAAACCCGAAGATGCGCATTTTCGGCTAGTTTAAAATTATGCATTTCGATTAGTGCATTAATTGCTGTTTCCACATCGTTCAATTGTAGCAAAGCCATTTTATGATCCTTTCTAAAAAAAAAAAAAAAAGAAAAATAAAGTTGCAAGAAATTAATTAATTTCAAGCAATATTTACTTATATTCCAAATGAATTGGAAAAATAAGATAAAAGCTATATTTTGAGATTATGCAAAATTTTTTGTTTGTATCATATAAAAGCTGAAAATATTTAAAAGCCATTGTCGACCAACAATTTATTTATAATTAATATTTAAGCAAATCATCTTGCTCCATTCGTATGTTGATCTTTTTTTAAAACCATAACTAACTTATTAGTTTAAATTATTTATTTAATTACTCATTCTGAGTATTAAAACAATTTCTAAGTAATCCGTGAAAGAATTAAGCGCACACTTTTCCTCTGAAGTATTTAAAATGCTAGTAGATTACTAGAAAATTTCAATGTTAAAGACAAAAAAAAAAAAAAAAAAAAAAGAACTATTTAAAATTTTCCGAAAGAAAAAAAAAAATAGTGAAACAAACGGGAAAAATTTAAAGCCTTTAGGGATATAGCCACGTTGTTCAAAAGCACTTGTAAGAAATTCTTCGGTAATATTTGGTGGAATATTAGAAAGATGAAGTGTTGAACTTGGTGGATAAATATTCAAATAATTCTTGCTACCAGGTTTCTTGAAACGATGTAATGATGATTGTGAATAATCACGTGTTAATCCAGCATCCGGTTGTCCTGAAATTTAAATCTTTTTTTTTTCTGCTATAAATCAGAATATTTTTTTTTTTTTTCTGAAAAAATCCTAACATTTTTTTTTCCGAAAATATTATTTGACAGATAAAATAGGAAAAAGGAAGAATGCTTCTTGTTTTTCTCATCCTTTTTTTTCTCCTTTCCTACAAAAGCAGAAAAAAAAAAGTCAAATTTATGAAACATTTTTTAGAATGATACTGCAACGCAACAAAAGTTTTTTCATTTTTTTTAAATATTATCAATTTAGAAGTTTACAGGATATGATTACCTTCTTTTGGCATCTGAACATTGCTATGTTTTGATGTCGCGACACGAATTTGCTTATCATGCCAACGAACTTTATCAAGATGTTGAATAGCTGAAAAAATTCTTTCTGATATTACTGATATTGATGATAAATGATTAGTTGAGTTGAATACTTGAAATGATGGTGCTTCAGCATTTCCATTTGAATACTTAAAATAGAACGGATACTAATGGAATATCCGCCTGATGGATAATGATATTAAAGAAGGAAGAGACATAGTCGTAGTTAATTCCTGATACTTCAAAACTTCGACCCGGAACGCATTATGAATTTTCAGGAAATGACGGTACCATTCCGTCCTTTTCATCTGATTTCCCTCTGCATCATATTTTTCAATGGTGATTTTTACAATGCTAATAACAATAGCAATAATGATAATAAGTAATCAATAATAGCAATAATAATGATAATGAACAATTGGCAATAATAATAATAATGGATAATAATGGTAATAATAATAAAAGTAATAATAATGGCAATAAATAATTAACTATAATAGTAAATGGACAAATAATTGATAAAATAATGTAGTAAATAATTGATAATAATAGTAAATAATAATGATAATAAAATGAAATGATATAAAATAGGATCCAGAAATATAACTATTGTTGTCAAAACAACGATTTGATGATTTAGGAGAGAAAAAAAAGAGCATACAGTGACAATTGTTTCAAATCATCTTAATTTTGCATAAAAGAAGTAAAAATACTAATTCGAATATTTATTTCTATAGTTTTCTTACGAAATTATTTTTTTTTTTTCCAATGAGTTCTCCTTAAAAGAAGCGTCACAAATTTTCCATTCTATTATCAAACAAAAAAAAATTGTTGATCAAATAATCAATGGTTGAATTAAATTTACATGTAACTAATTACTAATTATAGCAATTAAAATGAAATTAAAATTAAAATTAAAATTAAAAGAAAAAAATCGGACAAACCAAGTTGTGCTTGTTGTGGTTCAGCATACTGTATCAAAGCATTATCTTTCTTATTGAAAAGAATTTTCACTCGGTGTACATCACCATATACACCTGAAAAAAAAAAGAAAAACAACAAATATATTTTAAGCCATTAATTTATTAATTAAAAAAAAAAAAAAAAATTATTTCAGAGCTATAATTTTCAAAAAAAAAAAAAAAAAAAAAAAAAAAAAAAAAAAAAAAAAAATCGACGAAAAAAGAAAACAAAAACTTGAAAAAAAATTTTGTTCACAATATTTGAAGAGAAAATTTAAAAATTTGTACGCTTAAAAATAACAAAATGATCGTAAGAATATTTCATAAAAAAGCAAAAAAAAAATTTTTTTTTTTCGCAGTATTTATTTATTTTTTTTTATTGAAATTTGTTGAAATACAAAAATGTTGAACAAAGCAATAGCATATCTAGCGGCATTACTATAACTATCAAGAAAAAAAAAAATAAAAAAAAAAAAACGGAAAAGAAAAACTGTAAAGTTTTTTTTGCGCTACATGAAAAGTAATAGCTTTTTTTTTTTTTTTTTTTTTTTTTTTTCCCTTAAATTTTAAAAGAAAAAAAAAAAAAAAAAAAATTTTTTTTTTTTTCTGTTGGATAGGGGAAAAAAAAAAACAGAAATATAGAGAGAATAAGAAAAAGCATATTTATTGAAGAAAGAATCTTTTATTGTTTCTTTTTTTTTTTTCTTTTCTTTGTTTTTAAATTTTTGTTTTTGCATAAAATTTTAAATTTTACAGTAAGCAATTCAGGATCTGCTAAAATGTTTCACATTGAAAAAACCCGAAAAAGCATTCCAATGCGAGAGAAAAAGAGAGAGAAAAAGAGAGAGAGAGAGAGAGAGACAGGGAAAAAGAGCAAGTAACAGGGAAAAGGATGAAAAATTTACTAGCTAAATCTAAATTACATCACTTTTGCATAACTCTTTTATGCTTACACATAAAAATTTAAACTCAAAATTGGAATTTTTGATATTTTACAAACAAAAAAAAAAAAAAAAAAAAAAAGTAAACTATCATAATTTTGTTGTAATTGGTAAAAAAAATAATAATTATCAGATCCTGAAATATGCCTACTACATATCAAAAATCTATTTTGATAATAACAAAAAATATCAAACAAATTGACATTTTTAAAAAACTTCTACCAATCAAACATTTCCTATTGAATGTAAATAACATTCATGAAAATCTTAATTTATATTCTTAAAAAAATTTTTACAAAAAAAAAAAAAAATTTCAGTTAAAAAAAAAAAAAAAAAAAAAAAAAAGTCGGAAAGAGAACAAGCATACGTACCGAAAAGAGTGAAGAGAGCATCTGGCGTGACTTTCTGAAAATAGGACAGAGATAGTGTGTGTGTCTGTCAGTCTGTCTCATTCTATGTGTGAATAGAAATTTAAAAAAAAAAAAAAAAAAAAAAAAAAAAAAAAAAAAAAAAAAAAAAAAAAAAAAAAAAAAAAAAAAAGGAAAAAAAAAAAAAAAAAAAAAAAAAATGATAATTAAAAAAAAAAAAAAAAATTTGAAATAAAAAATAAATAAAAAAAAAAAAAAAAAAAAAAAAAAAAAAAGTAAAAAGAATAAATAAATTTATTAAATTATTTAATTATATGGAAAAAAAAAATTTAAATATTCGATATAATTGTAACATTATTGCACTATTATTACAAATATGCATTCAATTAGTATAAGGTAAGGTAAATAAAAAAAAAAAGAAGGAAAAGAATGTTGACCATAATATATCTTAAATTGAATACTGACCGGGTTATTTTTTTAGGTAATAAATCTAGCAAATAATTTTCAAATTAAAATAAACTATGAATTCCGAAAAGATTTTGCTTTTTTTTTTTTTTTTATTTCTTTTGTTTTTCACTAAGAATTTGCGAAACATTTCGTTTGAGAAAAGAATGTTTAGCTAAATGATACTAACATTAATTTAACAGGTTAAAGGTTAACGTTTCATACTATTTTCCTGCTACTCTTACATTTATGTAATGTAATGGCAATTATGTTAATTTCAATTTTCATTTTTCTATCATCTGTGTGATATTACAATATTTGTAAAATTTTCGAAGGGGGAAGAAAAAAAAGAAAAAACAGATGAAATTATGAAAGTTACGAGAAATTTATTGCCTTATGGCAAATAATATGAAGCATAAGCAAATGTTATTACATTGATAAATATTAAAATGAATAGTGAAAATAAAATGGTACCAACATTTTCATTCAGGTTGGAAACAAGCACAACGGATGACATATTCATAACATTGACATGTGGAAAACGTAATGCCGCTGCTGTAGCATTAATCATTGCTGCATTAGCTGTTACCGGACTTGTTGCACCGGATGCAAGTGTCGTTGTTAAACCAGTAAGAAATGGTGAAATTCCGGTTGGTGATGCTAATGCATCTAAAAAATTTCATTCAATTCGTAACGAAAAGAGAAAGGGAGAAAAAAAAATTGGAAATTTTAAAAAAATATCAAAGTAATGCATTTTCAAACATACCAGCTTGCGGAAATGCTGCTGCAGCTTGTTGTTGAAAAGCATATTGCGGATTTGCTGCACCAAATGGAAAAGCAAACGGTGATTGTACAAGTGATGCGATTGCCGGACCCATTTGTCCACCCGTTGCCGCTGATACTGAAACAGTCAAACGATAAGGAAAAAAAAAAATCGTATGATTTATCGTCAGAAGTATTCCTTCAAAATCATAACAAAGAGAAATTTAAAAATGGCAAAGTTTTTTCTTCGTCAAAACAAATATGTAAATTATTCGATCATAAATAAAAATCAATCGATAAATCACATATTTTTTTTTCTTATTACATATCTCTTATAGTCCTTTTTTTTTTTCACAAAATAATTTTGACTATCATAATATTTTCAAAACTATGCCAACAAAATGATATAGTCTGTATAATAGAGAAATATGAAATTAACACAAAATGATAAGTTTCATTGAATTTACTGATTTCCAACAGAATAATGATATACTATTTAAAAGATATTAGTTATACGAATTTAATTATAATTCATTTCTATGAAAATTCTTCTGATTTATCTGATAACATACAAACAATGAGTGTAATTTTAAAGTGAGAAAACAAACCAAGACTAAGTTGTTGTTCAAGTGTTAATTCACCAGATGGTAAATTTGGATTAGTATAATCTCGGCTTTTATCATTGTTGTATTTAACATTGAGTGTTGCAAGTTTGCTGTAATCGATACGTAGACAACAACATCCATTGTAAACATTTTGGCCATCCAATGATTGTCGCGCTAATTGGGCGCTATTTGCTTCACTAAGTTGTACCAATGCTTGAAATGTATCTGAAATGGAATATGAAAAAAACAAATGATTAAATATAAAAAAAAAAAAAAAATCCGCAATAATATATTTTTATTCAATTATTTCCATTCATATTATATGATAGAATTTTTTCATTTAGTAACAAATATAATCCATTTAGCATATATCATTTCAAATAAGATCAACTTTACTAAATGTAATATAATAGGATAAAATTTAGCAATTTTAACAAATTTTATCAGACTATTTCACAAAATTTTTCATCCCATTAATTTCAACCTATTAATTACTCCTTCCATGTATTCCAAAATTTGTCCATTAGTAATCATAGATATAATTAGCAATAGCATAGTTCAGAGAAAATAATTAATTGAACAGCTTAGCATATTATAAGCTTCCAACAAAAAAGCTAATTTAAACAACCGAATTAAATATATGCAACTATATTTACCAATGAGTAATTGATAATTTTTAAATATTTACAGGATATTTATTACGGTGATATCTATCAATTTACACTAATCATAGTTTATAATTGAAAAAAATAAAAATAAAAATGGTAAAATCAATAAATAATTACTCTTTATCGTTTTAAAAGAAACAAAAAAAACATATCTTCTATCGATACCGCTGTAACTAATTTGATATCAAATTATCCTAATTTTTTTCAATGTAAAATAAATGTTTATGTATATGTATGTGTGTGTGTGTGTGTGTGTGTGTGTGTGTGTGTGTGTTGTGTGTGTGTGTCTGTGTATATTTAAGAAGATAAAAAAAAGAAAAAGGAGGAAAATATCTAACTATTTTTATTAAATGTAATAATCCGAAGAACTTTGCCATATCTGGAGAATATCTGATGCAACACATCGAGTGTTACCGGATACAGCATATTTTCGATGATAACGCGTAGCACCGAATTTGGTTGTTGTTGAGTGCATGCGGAAATATCCAATGCGGATGCACTAATTGGTGCCGTACCGGTAGCTGTTGAACCATTGCCCAAAACTAGCAAATTTGATGCCTGAAAAATTTTTACAATATAAATTCACTCTTCCTAATTTCATCCCATAAAATCTTATCTAATTCAAAGAAAAAAGAAGAAAAAGAAAAAAGAAAAATTCCAATAGGTAAACCTAGAAAATGCTCAAAAATGAATCTTTCAATTATTTCAAAATTGAAAATTATCATCACTTTTCTTCCAATGAATTGGATTATTCCTAATATTGATATTTGATATTATTATTATTATTATTAATAAAAACAATATGGAAGATATGAAATTTTTGAATTAGAAATAAAAAATTTAAAAATATTTTAAGTACGCAATTTACTAACTAGAAATTAAATTAATGATGTTACAGACAGGCGGACAGACACACACATGGGCACACACACATATACAAAACTTACCATTTCAAAAGAGATAATTGATTTCCTACTAGCCGAAGATCATCTTATCAACTAGTAAATATGATTGAAATAAAATCCATCATGTGGAATGATTACTTTTTGTTCTATTAAATAAACATTTAAATTATCACATCGAATTGAACTATTAGTAGAATGAAGTACCGCACGATATCTGTTTTATAAATCTAACTTTATAATTAGAACATCAAATTCCCAAGACCGGAAAAGATAACGTAATTTATTAATTAAGATTTCATTTGAAAAATCAGATGTTAAATTTTAAAAAAGAAAAAAAGAAAGAAAGTTAAAATTGATTTGGAAATTTTTCATGAATTAGAACAAGCATAATAATATATTGTAGTAGTATCAATGGTATATCCAGAGGATACCATTTGTTCCTGTGGATCTTGTTGCGATTGTGATTGTTGTGCCTGTGATTGTGTTTGTTGCGAATGTCGAACCTGATCCATGGATGAATGTTGTCGTCTGTTGCAGACAGATTCTTGTAAATTGATAGCGGTTGATGATGCGACAGCAATTCGCGATGATTGCTCGTTAGCGTTAGGATGACGATGATGATGATTACGGCACTGATGACGATTGCTGATGTCAGTAGCGATGATAAGCTGCTGTTGCGACGAATGTTGCTGCTGACCAATTATCGGTCTTATAGGTGATGCAGCCATACATGCAGCTGCAAAGGAATGAGCTGTTGGAGTAATTTCCGATATGGTACCGGGAAATGGATTATCGTCAAGTTTCAGACACGTTTTTTTCGAATTTACAGGTGTTGTAGATGATGGTGATTCAGATATGGTAGCAAAATGATTGCCACGATATAATTTACTATCCGATATATTACCGTAAATCGTTGATGATTTACGCTTGTTACTAGTACTGAGTGGAATACCGGTGATACCAGTATTTTTTAGGATATTACCGGAAAGGAAGGTAGCGGCTGCTACAGCAGCTGTAGCGGAAGGTTGAAAATTGGGATATTGTTGGCGAAAATAAGTTCTGGTAGAAATATTTGTGTTAGGATGGCTCAGAAATGCAGCTTGTGCTTCACCGGCTGGTATCAGTGTTGTTGTTGCGTATCCTGAGAGTGGATAAAATGCTGAAGTATTGAGGAAATTCCTGGATTGATTTAGATTACCAAATGTTGCAGCAACGGTATGTGGAAACAGGGTTGCCGCGGATGATGTTGGAGCTGATATAACGCAAGACGGTAACGTTTTGATGTATTGTTACGTGTAGAATAGCTATTGATATTGTATTGATAAGCGAATTTTTTCAAGTGATTACAAATTAAGAGATCGAAAGTTTCCTTTTCAAAATTTGAAATATAGTGAAGAAAATTATATAAAACGATCCAGTTTTGATTCAAGATTTCTCTTTCTTTTTTTTTGAAATAATAATAGTAGTAAATGGTTAGCAGTAGCAGATCGTAGAGATTAATAAAAAATGAATGGACACCAGTGATAACAGTAACAGTAGTAATAACAACGGTATGGAATGTTTCGTAAATATGGCAGATCTTGTCAAATGCGAAACAGAAATTTCGAAAATTTAATCTTCCGATTTAGAAGAGAAAGAAGCAAATGATATGCAAATATCAATTAGAGCATATATAAATTAGTTAATAGATTGTTTCACAGTAAATAGTAATTTGTATTATAAACTGTGTTTACAATTAGATTGCTATTATTGATAAGATAACGATATCAGTAGCAGTGGTAATAGTAGTAAAACAATAGTAGTAGTAGTAGTAGTAGTGGTAATAATAGTAGCAATAATTAGGTGTCCCAGGGAAATGAAACTTGTTGGAAGGAAGAATTGGATGAAAAATAATTTCAATTTAATATCAAAGTGGAAAAACAGAGAATAAAATACAAAAAAAAAAAAAAGGAAGAGATAGAGGAAGATAGGAAGAATTAAAGCAGAATGAAAATAAATAGCAACAGATAGTTATTGTAGTAGTAATAAGACAGTAATAATAATATTTCCTTGGAAGAATTCGTCCGATACAATGTATCCGTCTTCGTTGAATATTGTCAAAATATGTAACAGGAATTATTGAGCTTGATTCGAAAGATTTTTTTTTTTGATATTTGTTTCTTTTCAAAAAAAAAAAATCAAACAGCAAAAACAATGAATACATAAAAAAAAAAAAAAAAAAAAAAAAAAAAAAAAAAAAAAAAAGAAGAGAAAAACGATCAAAACATTTTGCTAATAAACGTCGTATTATCGCGAAGAAATGTGAAAAATATGGAAACGACGAAAGAGAAAAAACAAAATAGAAAAAAAAAAAAAAAAAAAAAAAACGAAACGAACACATTAATTCTTCCTCTAATTTCTTCCATTTCTTAACCAAAATTCTTCAATTCATCCCTTTTTCATTCGCCTTTCCTCTTTCTATTATCACATTCTTCTAGCCGATCTACCAGAATTCCGTCCGTTTTTCTCATTTCACCGATTGTAACAATCAAAATGATATAATAATTGCATTTTGTAGTTTGCTTAGTTTTTGAAAAGGAAACAAAATGAATGAATGATTCCTTACAGCGCCACATTTGAAATGGTAAAGATGAAAAGAAAAGAAGTTTAAAAAAAAAAAGAGAAAATTTTATAGCATGCAAAATTTCTCATCTTACATATACACAGACACAGTAAACATTTTAAGAAATCTATTTAATGTGCATCTTTGCAAGAGTTTTTCTTTCCTTTATAATTTCCTATCTTTTTCCATCTTTCTTTTCCTCTTTAACTCTCTCTCTCTCTCTCTCTCTCTCTCCTCAAGAAGATTTTCGTTGTTTAGTAGTATATATATATATATATATATCAATAACGATGACCTCTCGAGTTTATTGTGAGACATTTAACACAATTTCTACCATGCTAAAAACCAGCAATATTATTATATTTGTAATCTGATTATTTGAAATTTATTTACGAAATACTGGATCAAGCAATCACCTGAATTTAAGGATAACTATAATGATGATAATGATAATGGTGATGATAATTAATGATTAATGATATTCTCTCTAATAAATTTGTTGCTATTTGAAGTGTAAGAAAGTTCCATATCAAACATCAACAAACATCAACAGTTAAAATTCTCTCACTAAATGTTCTCATTTAAGTGGCATATTTCAATCAACCTAACGAACTCTTCGAAATTAAAGCCAAAATCATACACTTTATTTGTGATAAATTTTCGATATGAATACTTCAAATTGAATAAGAAGAAAAGTTTGTAAAAAGATGGAAAGAAAGATTTTCAATTTTGAATATATCTCTAAGAGATTCATAAAGATTAAATTAGCATTTGACCTCATATATTTAATCCATCGATCATCGTTATACAACTTTCTTGTAATGATTGATACAATGATAATATGATAAAAGTGATAACAAAACAATGAAATGAAATACATTTATTACTTTGAGGAATATTTAATAATTGAAAAAGTTAGCCTAATGTGTGTATTAAATTGCGGCAAATTATCATTACTGACAGTATTCAACATTTTTTTTTTTTTTTTTTTTACAAAACTAACATAAACATACGGCAGCTCGAAAGTTATACCTCAATAATTTTAAACTGTATGAAATTGTAACTGTAAACGGTTAAAATTACATTAGCAAAATTACGCTAGAATAAACAATATGTTGAAGTAAACAAATAAATATTTTAGTATATTTGATGAAAAAGTCGCATAGTTCAATATGTCAATAAGGAAAACAGAAAAAGAAAGAATCGTTGTACAAATTTTTAACATTCTACTTAAAGATTTGCAATCAGTAAATGAAGTTCCAAAATTTTAGGCCAAAAAATCTGATAAGTTTTATAAATAACCTATGCTAATATGTATCATTTCTGTTTCTCTTCAGTTCATTTCTCATTTTTTTTTTTTCACTGCTTCATCTCTTTTTTGCAAAAAGTATACCGGAAATAAGTCAAAAAAAAAAAAAAAAAATCAAGGTTTTACATTAATTATTCAAAACGTGAAATTGATTTGTTGCCATACGGTAATGTAGCAAACACTGATAGTAGTAACACTTATCATCAACTGATGATAATCATGCATTTAATCTAATTATGAAACCATGATTTAATCGTCAATTTTCCACCTGGTTGAAAATTTGATGCAGCAAGTTACTGCAACCAAATGTCTCAAATGATTTGATTTTACGATATTGGAATCAAATGAATGTCCTGAGGAGTATGCTACTAAACTGGACCCATTTTAAAAAAAGTTCTGTATTCAACGAATGAAATTATAATAGATCTATTTGAAGGTGTATTTGAAACCGCATTTTTATACGATAAATAAAAATAATAGCTGTTAGATGAATTTTTTGATTTTAGTTACGTTCCTAAATTTCAATCCATTTCTAATTCTTAACAATACAAAAATCATGAAACAATACACCACAAACCATTTCATATATTCCAATATTCGTATAAATTTTTCTGGAACAAAAAAAAAAAAAAAAAGAAAACTTCATAATTTTTATTAAGATGAAAGAGAAGAATATGATAGATAAGATAGAAGAAATTTTGGTATGAAAAATTTTATCAAATCAATTGAGCAGGAAAGTATGTATAATAAACAAATATATCCCAAAGTATTAATGACAACAAAAGCATCTTCTCGTTCCGATCTTTGCAATGCAATTTGAGAATATTTATTTCCTCTCACAATGATGCTAATAAAACGAAGAAAAGATGTGGGAAAGTACATTGAATATAAGCTGATCTAATTCAGAATTACGTGAAAAGTTTGCATTACCGTGAAAAGTTTATAACATGTCTAATTTAGAATTACGTGAAAAGTTTGCAACATGTCTAATTTAGAATTACGTAGAAAAGTTTGCAACGTGGGAAAAAAAAAGTTTATCAATTTACACTCTTAATTTAGTGAAATTGGTAAACTGATTGACACAAACAAATTTGAATAACTTATAAATGGAAAAAAAAATGGAAGGAAATTTTTCTTCAAAGTTGTTTCTTTTTTTTTTTTTTTTGTCACTGATATAACTATAAATGATTTTAATTCACAATAACTCATCAAATAGTTCAATTCATTACAACAATAAATTAAGAAATTGTAAAAGATTTCGCATAACTTTGTTACAGTTCAATGACGTTACTACCAACATTTCTACTACTGTCCATCCATTTTTGTCATAATTTTCTTTTTTTTTTTTTTTTTTTTTTTTAAAAAATATTATTCGATATTTTTAACTTTGCAAGTTTTTCGTCCAATAAAATAACCTTCGAGAATTATTGAAGAATAAGAGAAATCAAGTTTACCAATAGCTATGAAAATAAAATATTAAGATGACCTTTTGTGGCAAGAAATAATTAATGTCAAAAAATATTTACTATAAAAATAAATAAATAAAGTAAATGGAATTATTGATTATATTCCAATTAAAATAAGTAATTAAATTAACAACGACGCGTTTATGTCTATCTGTCAGTTTATTGTATATGTATCACTATAACATAATAATGATTATATTTAGTAATTAAGTGATCAATAGTGATTAGGTGAAACGTAATGATTAAATTTAACTGTGGAAGAGTTACGATGAATGCATGTGAGACATGCATGCGTGTCGTAGAATGAATGAATGAAACGATGACAATGTATGGTTTATTTTAATTCATTTACATATGTGTACACTGATATGACCTATGATCGAGCGCAGTTAGAAAGATTATAAAATGATAGTAGTAAAGGTTAAATGAACAAAGTGTAAAAATATTTGTAAAATGGAAAAAAAAAAAACTTTCATCAATACTTAGGAAGAAAATTTTAATTCAAAAAGGAAAAAAAAAAAAAACTGATCATTATCCATTAGACGAAAGTACACAAGCCAAATCAGTATGTGAACAGTTTTAAATTTCATTCCAATACTGTCATAGTGTACAAATTTAGAGATCAGAAATGAAATTTAATTCCTCATATCAATCATATCAATTCTGAATTTCTCTTCAAACCTTTTCTTCTTCTCTTTTTTTTTTTTTTTCCAACTAATTGTCAGTTTTTATACATTGCATTAATATTTAGAAATTTTTATAATTTTACAACTAAATACTTTTTTTTTAGAAAAAAACATAAGCATAAATGACAAATTGATAAAAAAAAAATGATTCAACAATCGAATAAAATTATCATTTCATTCATTACTTTCATAAATGAAAAATTTCGTTAGTATCATTAATTTATGGAAGTATTTTTTGAAATAATATTACAAATCGAATGTTTAAATAAATAATTTCCATTTATACAAAAATAAAAAGAAAAAAAAAAAAAAAAAAGTTGAGCAGCAATTGTTACAGCTATAATATTAAAAATGGGACATTTCGGCTCATCAAATAGTTTACTGATTTTCATTACGGTATAAACACACACACACACACACACACACAAAAAAAAAAAAAAATATACATAAAAATTAAAAAAAAAAAAAAAAAAAAAAAAAAAGTCGATTTCGTCAACTTTAAAAAAAAAAAGTGTAAAGTGTATTGCTCACAGAAGGGAATCTATTACTAATTTGAAGGGTACAAATAGGCCACAGATACTACTGGGCTCATATGGAAGCAATTACTGCTATATGACAATCGATCATTCATTTTCAGTGGCCATTTTGTGGTGCTTTTTTTTTTTTTTTTTTTTTTTTTTTTTTCTTTTCTTTTTTAATTTTTTATTTTTTTCATTGGAATAGCATTCTAACAATTTTATTGATGATGAAATTTCAAGAACAAATTACTTTAACAAATTTGAGATTTGCATTATTAGGCTCTTTCACATAAATAAGACAAAAAAACAAAAACAAAGAATTATTAAAAAAAAAAGAAAAAGAAAACGAATTACTTAAATTACTTTTATCACTACTTATTCAATCCAAAATATCAATTAGTTTTTTTTTTTTTTTTTTTTTTAATAAAGAAAATTTTAAATACACATGAAATTTAATTTTAAAAAAAAAGCAAAAATAACATACAAGAATATTTCACTTGCAGATACTTTCTCCCAAAGTTGTAATTAAATTAATTTTAATTTTAACAAAATGACAAAAAGGTATAAATGTTATACAAAGGGGAAAATAATAAAGCAAAAAAAGAAAAAAAAAAGAAAAAAAGGAAAAAACCATAACTTAAGACTTACTTGCATATTTATCAAACTTAATTTGCTAATTTAATCTAAAAATTGAAAAATTTCACTTACAAATTATTCTCATTTACTTTGAGCTATGATTATTGCACTGTTACCAAAATGTTATCATCTTCACAAAACAATTCACAAATCAATTTTGTATGAGTGTGTTACATACGCATAACAAATTTTATTGATCAATGGATGATTGATATCGATGTTAGATGAGAAAAGCGATAACACAATTACCTATTTTTATGAGTGTTAAATTTGGATTTAATAAGAACCAAGATAAATTGAATACTATCATCAAAATTCAATCAATCATTTTATTTATTTTGCAGAGTTTTTTGAAATAATATGTTTAAAAATCAAACAAAAGTACTATTTAACTTAGAAAAAGAGATGATTTTTTTTTTTTCTACCCTTTTTCTTGCTAATATATTTATTAATATACTTAAATAGATCATAGTACAGTAAAAATAGACAGAATTATTGAGATTGATTATTGAAGCAACAAATTGAATTCAATAACTAAAAGCTTTTCGTTTATTGATTAAAATTTCAATCAATCTTATTGACCGATCATTGTAAATTTATCAGACAGATATTAAAAAAAAAAAAAAAAAAAACTGGATTTTCATTTGATAAAAAGTGCCTTTCAGAAAAATGAATAAGAAGAAGTTCGTATCGTTAAAAAGTAATAAAATATTGCAAATGAAACCGAAGCAAGGATATAGCAATCGGAAAGAGAGCAAATCCGAATGCTATACAAATTCTGATACTATATGTTCGATATAACTACAAATTTGCTAAAATGTACATGCAACAATTAGTAGTATCGAATTCTCGAAATAAATTTCATTTCATCGTATAAGTCTTAATCATATCATCAGTGATTGATTGATTTTTGAACAAAACTGTATGATCGAATTTGACAAGAGAAAAGAAAAAAAAAAAAGTGATAAAAAGAGCAATATTTTAACATTAAAAATACAGCAAATTATACAGAATTTGTGATTAAAGGTATTACTTAAGGAGAGAATTGTATGATGAAGTCCTGAGATATCATATGATCCATTGATCGAATCATTTAGGGAAAATTTTTGATATTTTAACAATTATGCCCTGTTTTCATGATAGTTTTAAATTGCAAAAAAAAAAAAAAAAATTGTCTTTTTTTTTTTTAAACTCTATTATTTTCCAAAAATATTGCACGAGTCAAAAGTAGTAGCTAGTAAACGGATTTTCGTCCATGAATCCATAGCAATACTGAATTTTTCTCTTATTAATTTAATTTAAACAATTGTAAACATTGAAATCAAATCCTATAAATTACTTACTGTATTATATTTCTGAAAATTATCGTTTATTTTCAGAATTAAGAATATCATCAATTCCGTAATAAATCATTGAAAATGTTTTGGTGGAAAATAAATTACGAAAAATTGTAACGGGAAGTGAGAATAATAGAGAAGAATCTATGCATCAATGATAAGAATCTATCAGGAAACGTTCGTTGAGAAAGTAATGTGATTTTGGTTGGTATAACATACACATCATCTATACACTACCATCATCATTATCATTGACATTATCATCATTATCATCGACATTATCATCATCATCATCATCATCATCATCATCATTATTATTATCACCATTATTATTACCATCATCATCATTATTATTAATATTATTATCATCATCATTATCATCCAGCATCACACCACTGCTATTACTATCAACTGCTACATTAATGAAATGTTTCATCCAACCGATCAGCAGTAGCAGTAGCAGCAATAATAGCAGCAGTACAGCAGAATTTTTAGCTTTAACACTGCAATATTTCTCATCTGTTTAGCCATGTGTTATTTAATGGCTCATTAATGAAGTAATTTGAATCTTCCTATATAGGATGGAAAAAAAAAAAAAAAAAAAGAATGAAATAGGAAGAAATGAAGAAGTAAAATTAACAATCAATGATACAATTATGTTACAACACATTTCATTTTTTTTTTTTTTTTTTTGCCCCAAAAATATAATTAAAATAAGAGATATATTAGTGATATATATTCTAATTTCCAATTAAAATTACATCATCAAAGAGCTGAAATGAATAAAAGGTAAAACAAGGAAGTGGAAAAAAAAAATGAGTTAAAAGTATTATTCTATTTATACAATTAAGCTTCTGTCATTTTACAATCTGATTTGTAATTAATTACTATGATAATTTTTAATTTCAAACTTTTACACTTCTATAAAAGATTTCAAGGAAATAATTATTTTTACATGAGACAAAAATTTTTTCTTTTTTTTTAATTACCGATTAATTATTAAAAGAAAAAAAAAAAGAAAAAGAAATTTCGCTATAAATATATTCACCAATACAATTGGCAAATGATAGATGAAGGTGACATTGTACAGCAACGACTGATCATCAAATGAACGAAAAGAAGAAATGAAAAAAAATGGTGACGAATGGTAATATAATATCTATGCATAATTTGCATTTTTTGAAAATTAAGCATAAATTTCATCAAGCGAAAAATCATTTTAACAGGAAGAAAACGGAGAAAAAAAAAAAAACAAGAAAAAGAAGAATAGCACGAATTGAATAATATTCTTGAAAGTAATCTATCTGTTCCGAACTATTCGATATTTTCAAATTATCTTCGTATTTTATCACTCAGTAAATTTCTCACTAAGAAAAGCGAACAAAAAAAAAAAAGTACAAAGATAAATTGTCATAATTTCATAATTTCCTCTCTTTTTCTTCCCATAATTTTGTAATTTAATGAATGGAAAGTTACCAATTTTTTTTTTTTTTAAATTAACAAAATGGAAATTAAACTAGTATATTTCTAAAGTAGATAGTGCAATAACATAAAGTTATTCCAATAAATGGTAAAATTATTGCATTTTAAACGAAAAAATTTCCAATGTTTCTTCTCATCTAAATCGGATGAATATTCAATCGGATTGGAACAGATATTCGGTCGTATCGGATACTCAATATTTAAATCAAATTTGCAAAAATTAGGTTGAAGTTTGAAAAATACTTTTCAAAAGATTCAAATAAATTACACCTTCTAAAAACGTCGTAAAATTGCAAGAAAAAAAAAAGAAGAAGTATTTTGTAGCATTACAACACCATATGTTGTTATTTATTTTCAAATGGAAATATTTATTCAAATAAGGTATTGTTGGAAGGAGATCGGACGGTAATGATAGCAATTATTGAGAAAATTTTAATTGAGCAAAAATATGGCAAATGAAAAAATTCCAATTTTTTTTTTTTTTTTTTTTTAATATATTCTAGCATGATAATTACATCATTACATTTTAGTCCATTTCTAAAATGTATATTCATCTATTCATAATGAAGTAAAATATGATATGCTTTCGATGATGACAATTAGAAGCAAAATCATTTTTCAGTTAGCCTGAAACTGTTTTTTTTTTATTTTGTTTGATATTATTGACTAAAATCATATTTCTTGCTTCATTTTTTTTCCTTTTTTTTTTTTTTTTTTTTTTTTTTTGTGAATCGATCATTCTTATTTGCAAATTAAGAAATTTAATGATCAATGTTGGAAGAAGTAAATGGAAGAATGGAAGTATGAATCAGTTAAAAAAATTAATGAAAATATGTAAATTTTGTTGAAAGAAAAAGGATAGAAATGCAAGGAGGTAACCAATTTTGCATGAAAAGATTGCATTAAAAACGATTTTGATTTTCCGGAAAAAAAAAACATTGTTCATTCTTTTTTTAACATTTAAGGTTTTTTTTTTCATTTTTTTTTTTGTTATTAGTTTACTGTACATCTAAATACTTGTGTAACAGATCATTACATCATTATCAAAAACTACATTCGGAAAAGTTTCGAAATTTCCACAACACATTCTGCATTTTACAAATAACGGAATCATTTCTCGGAAAATATTATGAACGTTTACTTACACATATTACTTTGATCCATTCACAAGAACTAATTTTAGATTTTCTAATCCAAATATTTAGATGTGCAGTAAATTATGCAAATTAGAGCCATGATCAGAGAATGGTAGTTATGAGGACAAATGGAAGATTGTGAATAAGAATGAGAGGCTCATCGAAATTTTGGCCAATATTTCAAACTAAAAAAAAAAAATATCAAAAAGTTCTATATATCATCATATTGCATCATAAAATGATCAATATTACATACCGGTTTTTTTTTTTTTACGGATCAGAAATTAATTCATTAATATAAGCAAACAAACACTATATTATATTATTTAAAATCAAAGTTTTTTTTTTTTTTTTCTAATTTCATTGAAATATCCTATATTAAAGATTAAACATTAAATTTTACCTAAATCAATAATAAAATAAGCAATAACCAAACGAAACAATTAACAAAAATTAAACCATATAACATAACTATGATATATGATATGATAATACAATCATCATCTATTAATGATAACAAATGAAATGAATGATAAATAAATAAACAAACAAATATAGAGGAAGGAAATAATAAACCAAACCAAATTTTTGACGATGATTTGTTTGGAAAGTGGAAGATCGGCGAAAATGTATTCTGCCGAACAATCATCCGTTTTTTCTCTTTTTTTTTTTTTTTTTTTTTTTTTCCACCACTTCCAAGTTCTTTTTTTTTTTTTTTTTTTTTAAACGACAAAAGAAAGGACGAAGAAGAGGAGCAAAAAGGAGAATGAAGAAGAGGAAGAAGAAGAAGAAGAAGAAGAAGAAGAAGAAAATAGAAAGAATGCGAAAATGTGTTGAAGTAAAGGGGCGCATGAATCATTTGGAATTTTAGAAAAGTTCAGACGAGAAAAAAAAAAAAAAAAAAAAACAGAACAGAGAAGTGCTATGTACCAAGAAGTACTACTTAAAGAGAAAGAGAGAGAGAGAGAGAGAAAGAAAACGGAAGATGATTGTTTGGTTTGGCTATTTGAGGACTTTTAATGAACGTTGAATTGTTTCAAGGAATTAGAAGAAGCTAAGAGAGTGAAAAATAGTTTTAATATTTTATGCAATATTTAGATTATAATCATTTTAGGAATAATTCAAAATTAATTAAATAATTACAATGTAAATATTTACTATTATTCAATTTATTAATTAAATTAATTGGCTAATATTTTCAATTATCAACCAATGCTAAATTTTATATAATTTAAACAGTACTGTAAGAGGAAACCGGATTCTGATTTATTATTCATCGATAGGCATTTAAATATATAACAAAGATTGTAATATCATAGCATCAAGAAAAGAGACATTTCGAATGAAAAGTGAAAAAGATTCAAATATTTTTTGCATCACTCATAAAATATTGAATGATAATTCGACGATGTAATAATTTGCTGAGCATTACGGTTAATAAACAATTAATTCTACATTCAAAATGATTTAAACAAACGAATGGCAATAATTAATGTTCTAAAGATAATAATACATTACAAACAAGCAATTCTTCTGACTATTTTATTTCAATTATTAGATCGAAAAAAAAAAAAAAAAAAAAAACAAAACTAGCAATTGTTATAAAATGAAATTGAAATTATAATAAAAGAAACCATCAAACAAATAAAAAAAAAATTCGGATTCTTGTTTGGTAACAAAAAGAAAAAGAGAAATTTGGGATTGTTTCATAAAAAAAAAAAAAAAAAAAAATTTTTTTCATTTTCATTGAAAAAAATTTAAGTAAACATTTTACAAAATGTATCAATTTTAATATCATTTATCGAAAAAATTTTTTCATTTGTAAAAAAAATTATATTGATTGATACATTTGAGTAATAAATGTAAATTTTTAGCATTATTCGTTAGCATTACTAATTTTAGACCATCCTTCATCACATATGCTAGCTTAATTCCCAAATTCCTATTATTTTACGATATTATCCTAATTTAGCAAAGCTATCAATTCAAATTCATTTTCCACATTTCCGAGTGGTATATTAGCATCGTGCATGCAAGCAAAAGTATTGCAGAAAATGATAGAAAAGAATGAGTAATGAAAATGATTCTTAACGTATTTCCTAAATGATTTTTTGCGATCAATGAATAACAAAGAAAAAAAATGCTAAGTTGTCTCTGAATATGTTTGACTAAAATAGATGCAGGAATTTCCAATAAACATTTTTAAAGCCTTATAAGATAGATCTACGAATGAAAAAAAAAAAAGGAAGGAAAAAAATAGTGAATAAATTGAAGAATTAAATGACTAAAGGAAAGGAATAGAAGTAAGTTTTAATAAAAAAAAAAAACACTACTGATATTCAATAATTAAGAAAAGAAAACATTTCATGTACATATATAATAAAATAAATTGTGAAATGTTTCCTTACTGACAAAAAAGAAAAAAAAAATCCATAAGTTTTAGAAAAAAAAAATATCTAATTTCAAATTTATTATTTTAAACAATTCGAATATATTTATAATTACAATCTGATTTATTCAAATATCACTAAACAAAAAAAAAAAAAACTGATGGCAATCAGATATATCTATGATCATATACATATTAGCATCTAAAAAATCCGGTTTATTCAAGCACTATTAAACAAAAAAAAAAAAAAAAAAAAAAAAAAAAATTCGTTTTCTTTTTTTTTTTTTTTTTTTTTTTTTTTTTTTTTTTTTATTAGTCTTTTGGGACAAGTTTGAAATTCAATCATCGATTCATTTATCTCTTCCGACTATCTTTGATGATTGGTGCGATATAATGATGACAATTTCGAAATTTAATATCCAAAATCATTTTCATTCCTAAAGTAGTTTATTTAGTTTGTGATGAATTAAATTGAAAAAAAAAAAAAAAAAAAGAAAAAACAAAAATTAGGAAGTATGTAATTTTTTGACATTCAGTAATAATTTCAGGTTTTCTTATTTTCATTATCCATGTAAGATTTAACAGGTAAATGATATCGTAATTTTCCGTTGTCAAATAACAAAACAAAAAAAAAAAAAATTGAATAATTGAAAGAAATAAATTCAAATATTGAAAATTAGCAAAATGAGAAGTAGCAGAAGCGACTTTTTTTTATTTTATTTTAATTTTTTTTTTTTTTTTTGTTGAAGAAAAATAAGCAAAATATAAAATGAAATGCAATTTTTGAGAAGAAGAAGGAGAAGTCAATGCATTAAAAAGCTTACATTTTATACCACATGACTGCAAGATTTATGAAAGAAAGATATATCAGATAAACTGTTATTATTCCGTTTGTATTCAGAATAAAAATGATCTGGACTGCCGGAACGGAAGGATGTTACAGCTAACCATTCCAACAATTACTCATTCCATTCTTATCATCATTCATGTAACATTTTCAAAAAATTTTTTCACTTATTCAACAAACACTTATCATCATATCAACTATCACTACTACTTTCTCATCTATCATATAGAATTATGATAGGAAATTCACATATGGGGAGGAATTATTTTAAAATTATCAAAATAATTTGAGCACAATTAATACTAGCAAAAATGCTCATTTCTTCTTCACAAAGATAGTATCAATTGTTGCAAAGATTCGATACAAACAATTTTTTTTTTTTTTTTTTTTTTTCCATTCAACAGCACTTTTATTTTTGAATGTAGAAAATTTTCCACTAACACAACAAATGATAACATTTTCCACAACAGTCCGTTTTCAAACCAGATGTTTCACACGGCGGAGATTAACCAAATTACACCGGTTAAACAACTTTAAGAGTTTTTCCTTTTTTTGAATTAAACAAGAAAGAAAAGAAATAGAGAGAGAGAGAGAGAGAGAGAAGAAAGAGAGGAAAAATGGGGAAAAGAAGTAAAATTAAAGAAGCTACAATTAGAAAAGATTATTATTATTATTATTATCATTATTAAATAACAGATGTCATTTCTTTTTTTTTTTTTTTCTTTTGCATGAATAGCTTTGAAGGAAAAGAATTACATTGCAGAATGTCACTATTTTCAATACTAAAGTTTAAAAATAAAAATATGTGTATGAATGAAAAAAAAAAAATAAGTAATCTTCCCTTTTCATAGTTTTATTTTTCCATTTTTCATTTTTCATTTTTTTTTTTACTTTCATTATTGATAAAAATAATGCAAATAATGAGAAATAAGAGCTGTTGAGTATTGAGTACACAACAACTATAATCATATTTAAAACTTTTACTTTCTATTTTCATCCATCCGTTTGTTCTGTCCATCTTCTCAACATTAATTAAATATCGGCTCAAATGGTTCGATTTGTTGCTTGCTATTCCAGCTAAATATATCCCTCCCCCTCCTGATAGATTTTCATATGAAAAGCTACAATGAAAAGGCTTATTTCTTGAAATGGAAAAAGAAAAATAGACCGGAAATGGAAGTGTATTTCAATCAGAAATGATTATTGGAAATGAATACAATGAATGAATGCCTTTCCTTCACCTTTTTTTTTTTTTTTATTTTCAGTAACAATCGTATTTCGAAATGCAAAAAATCATTCATTCAACGATAGAATGGAAAAAATATGCAAAAATGCATGACGAAGAAAAATGAAAAAATATCAATCAGACTAAACTGTCCATCCTAAAATCTATCATCCAATACATACGAAAAAAACAACAACGCAAGTATCCGTTTCGTTATGGATTTTTCCGGTCATTTATCCTCAGAACAAAAAGAATCATACAATCATCATTAATTCAACGATTAAGAAGATTAATTGATTCAGCAGAAATGATTAACCATTAAATATTACAATCGTAACAAAGATAATATTCATATTTATCACTTATCTGATAATATAACTCTTTATCATTCCAAAAAATTTTTACTGTTTTATTCAATTATTGCAACTGTTATCATTGAAAATTCAAGTAAGAATTAAAGTATAACATTCAACTTTTCAAACATTTTTACCTATACTAATGATTCATATCACAACTAAAAAGTATTTCATTTCATATTTGTCATCAATCTTCAATTTATAATATGTTTGACAAAAAAAAAAATTGAACGGAAAATTTTCGACAATGATGAAAGAAAAATAAACTGAAATGGTGATGACAAGTATAATAAATATATTGAATGGTGAGAAATTGAAAAAGCCAGGTGTTGTCCAGTAGCTTTCAATATTTGGGTGGTTGACAAAAAGATGAAAAAATAAAAAAAAAAAAATGGGAGAGAAAAAAGGGTGAAGAAAAAGAAGGTAGGAAGAGAGAGAATGATAGGATAGGTTGACAAACGGATCAGTATTGCCATTAATGTCTTTCCTACTGTCACCTCATCTATTATTTACTCATATTATTAATGCTAATGCTTTTACTTCCCAATGAATGCCTCAATTATTCTTTTTACCAGTTCTATTTGTTCATATTTACATAATGCAGCAATTGAAAAACGTTTCCTTTCAAATTTATTTCATCAATTTCATTAATGAAAGTAGCATATTTCATTAAAAAATTTAATGAACCTAAGCAGTATTAGCTGAATTATTGAAGAAAATAAGGATGATGAAAATTTTATAGAAATATTCCTAATTTACTTAGATCAGCTATTGATTCAAATTTCAAGGAAAATCACTTTTAAATAGAATTATGATATTTAATCTTCATGAAATCTAATATAACTTTTTAATCATAAAATGATAACTATGTAATAATACGGAAAACAGCAGAATTTAAGAATGATAGGATAATTATTTCGAAAAAC
This sequence comes from Dipetalonema caudispina, assembly GCA_013365325.1. Classification (NCBI taxonomy): domain Eukaryota; kingdom Metazoa; phylum Nematoda; class Chromadorea; order Rhabditida; family Onchocercidae; genus Dipetalonema; species Dipetalonema caudispina. Next base: position 41,586 of record JABVXV010000267.1, on the reverse strand, counting down.
CTGAAAGTAAATTAGGGATTCTTTGGAAGCTTAACAAATTATTAAAAATAATTACTAATCTGATCGATATGATCAGATATCAATGGAGTGATACTAATTAGCAATAAATATAAGATCTCATGATAGAACATGACTTGACAAAAATTTTATCCGGATAATATATATATTTCACCAGTTAATATCTCGAAATTGTATGATTACCTGAAATTATCCAATTCCGGATTAAACTAAAAGAAAATGAATCAAGGATAAATTATCGTGAATAGGTATTATTAAAGGATTGTCAAATTGTAAAAGTTTGAAAATATTTTCGAATGAACAAAACTTATTTTTTTTATTTTGAAATAGCAACAATAATATATGAAGATCAGTGGAATTAATTGACAACTTTTCACTCTTGTCATTATTACCATAGTTACTGGAAATAATTGTTCAAACATTAAGATATATGTTTAATAATTGCAATAAATGAATGTTAAAATTGGATTTTCAATATGAAATCAATGAACCATAAATTGTCATCATATAAGTTTAATGTTCTTTCTATTGAAATGAAGAAAGGAGAATTTGTCACCTGTAAAAATATTCACCAAAAATATTGCATGTACATCGATACATCGTGGAAATATCAACAAAAATAGGTTTATGATATGATGAAAACATTCATTACAAAAAAAAAATTTCATCAAATGGTATAGATTTTATGATAGATGATTAAGCAATCAATAATACTATGATCATCTATCAATTTCACATATAGATGTTATTTTTTGCATTACTTTAACAATTTCCGTGATAATCGATACAATATCCATTTTTCTATGAAAATAATTCATTAAAAATAATTATTTTCCATTTTAATCGAATAAAAAAGAAAAAAAATTTTTCCTAAAAATACAGGAGAAAGGATGAAAAGAGATAGCAAGTAATGAGAAAAAAAAAAAAAAAAAAAAAAAAAAAAAAAACTAAATTGAACTTTTAAACATTTTTTCTTCAGTTTTTTTTTTTTTTTTTTTCTTTCAAATATTTGTCTTACTTTTTTCTTTTTTCACCGATATTTTTATGACAGTTGGGAAAAATTGTTGATGCACCAACATGGCTGATATGACAATACATCCGAAGATATGAGAAAGATAATCCCAGGATTTACTTGAATCTTTGTAATCTTCTTAAAAGAGTATAAATGTCCATTTTGCTTATTCAAATGATAACAAAAATTCTTACAAATATCTCTCATTTATTTTGAATACAATTAAAAAATTTTTTTGCAAAATCTTAAAAATAATTCCTACCAAATTGAATCATCCATTTTTAATGTTAAATTTCTTTATTATAATCATTTCTTTTCACATTTCTCATTGAAAAAAATTCTCGCATTACTGTTTGGTTGCTAATTTCACCAGACGGTATTTATCATAAATAATGAAAAATTTATGGTCATAACTAAATACGAAGAATTTTTGCAAGCACAACTAAAAAGAAAGTCAATTAATTTACAAAAAAAAAAAGAAAAAAAAAAGACAGAAAACAGAAAGAAGGAAAAAATTGAATTAAATTAGAAAAAATGAGATGTAAATAAATTTTCCTCTCACCAATAAAAATTAGCCAAATGGTATGGGGAATAATTAAAGAATTTGGAACAGTTTATAAGCTGAATAGAAAATATTTCTCCAAATATTATGGAAAGAAGCTGAAAAGATAATGTCAAAGGTGAAAGATAACTCCAATTTCCAATTAATGTTCTATAATTAGCATCATATTGCAATAAAATGCATTAAATTTTAAGTATCACAAGGCGAATTATTACATCGACTAATTGAGTAATTTTCTTGTTGTTAGTTAGGAAAAGGTACTTGCTGAATAACTTTTAATGGTTCATTTATAACATATGGAACATTTTGTATTTTAATTTGTGAAAAAAAAGGAAAAAAATTAATAATTTTCGAATAAATTAATCAATTTCGAGCTTAAAAATTTCAAAATTCTTCTATCAAAACAAATTAGTAGCAATTGTTTTAAGGCAACATAACTATTACGAGAAATATTTTGAACGACGGAAATTTAAAAGTAACAAACAATTTCAGCAGACACTTCAAGCAAACAATTTCAACAAAAAAAAAAAAAGAAAAACAAAAAAAAAAAAAGCAAAAATATTAAAAGAAAAGAAAAAAGGACAAATTTGAATTGAAAAAATGGTTAAGCTCATTGTTTCTTTGTTAACAATTTCCTTCCTCTTTCCTTCATTTAAATTTGTTGAATAAAGAAATTTTGCTTTTCACACTAAATTAAAAACATCTTCAATAGCTCAAATTTAACCAAAAAATACTAGAAATTAGAAGATAACAAATAATATTATATTGTGACTAATTTATTCAATTCTAATTAACATTATGCTGTGCCTGATTTGTTCAGTTCCAATTAACATCATGTTTCATCTGATTTATTCATGTTACACCCGTTTTATTCAATTTTAATTAACATCAAAATTAATTCCGACTAATACTACGTTGTACTTAGTTATTCAATTCCAATTAACACCATATTTCATCTAGTTCATACTTAATTCCAATTAACCTTACGTTATACCTAGTAATAATTTACTCCATTAATTAAAAATTGTATTGCAGGTATATCCATTACGGTCAAATTTCCCTATCCTAACACTATCTAGTAGAAGAGCCTTCTGAGAAGCTTTTATGAAATGACTTATCTGCTAACATAGCTATGTCCCAAAATTAACATTAACAAAAATCTCGAAACATTGGTAATTCTCGAAGGTTAACAGCAATCATCATTAACTGCAATAAAAAAGATGGCAAAATATTCAATTTCCGAAAGATAACTTTCAATTTTTTCACTTTTTTAAAAGCTCAAAAATAAATGAAAAATGAGAATCGTTCCAATATCAATTATTATCAATTCATTTTCATACTATAATAATTCATTCATTTCGTTTTGGACATTTGAAGATAATATGAAAAATTTTTGAATGACAATTATTAGATGATAGCTATTGTTAGATCAAATTAATTACATTATCATATAATGTTATTTCATGAAATTATTCGCATTATCATCAACTAATCTGATCATTAGATGCGATATGATAATATTCTAATAGATGATAACAATATCCCAAAACATACATGAAAAAATTCAAAGTATTCTATCTAATTCAATTGTTAAATTTTTTTTTTTTTTTTTTTTTTAAATATTACATTGAAAATTATCCATTTTGTATCATCATCTTTTTTAATTTTCATTTGAAAACATTAAAATTTCTCTCAAAATATCTGTATGTGTTCCATTATCTTTTTAATGTTACTTTGCTATTAACAATAAATGGGTGACACAAATGTGACAGATGTAAAAAAAAAAAAAAAAAAAAAGAAAATGAAGAAGTGAAAGAAATAGAAAAAAACAGCTAACCTTTACTTGTACCGATGCCATATGATTGTAATGAAAATAACTGCTACGGTACACACACACACACACACACACACACACAGACACACACACACACACACACACCCACACACACACACACACACAAACACACACTTCCACAATTTCTTTCTAATCAATCAGGTTAAATTGAATTTCGAAAATTTGAAAGAGGAGAAAAAAAAAAAGAATAGAAAAGAAATTTGTTTCGCCTTTCTTTTTTTTCTTTTCTCTTTTTTTTATTTTTTTTGTTAACCAAAAAAAAAAATAAAATCCACACAAATTAATTTTACATATTACAAATTCATGTTTGTTTCATTTTATTTTATCGATAATATATGTGATAAATGATAGTATTCTTTCGAAATTGATAATTTCTTATGAATTTTTTTGTTTCTGAAAATAATGAAATTATTGCTGATAATTAAGCAAATAAGTAAGTAATAGGTGACAAAATAATAAGCAACCGTTTAGATACAAAATACACACACATACACACACACACACACACACACACATATACATACACACATATATACATGTACATAACAGAGTGATCACGGAAAGGATCGGTTTATAGAAATTATGAGTGAGAAAGATGATGATGATGATGATGATGATTGTGATGATTAGTAGTGATGATGGTGATGGTGACAGTCAATTGGGGTACATAAAGAGTGGTAAAAATTTCATCTTTTCATTTACAATCAAAATGATTGTCATCCGATCGATTTCTAACAAACTAAAGCTAACTTCTTCTTCTTCTTCTTCTTCCTCTAATCATTCAATCAAATGTTTTTATTTTTTTTAACTATTGCAATTATATATTTTATCGAAATTTTCTTCTACGCTAATATACTTTAAATTTTTCCCTAAAATATTTGATAAAAGATAAAGAATAAAAATTAAATAAAAATTAATTTTTCAACGATATTGTTGTATCGATGATGATAATCGATTACTATCCAATAACATCCTGTTGTTTGTTAGTTATTTCATCCCATTTTCTATCATTTATTTCTCCTCCCCATATGAGTCATCATTCTTTCGATTCCATTCATTCATTCATTCATTCATTCATTCATTCATTCATTCATTCATTCACTCATTCATTCATCCAACCTTCATAGATAGGTAAAAAGGTAGGAATGCATTTGCAACGAACGAACGAACGAACGAACGACCGAACGAACGAATGACCGAACGAACGAACGAACGAACGAACGAACGAACGAATGAACGAAAGAACGAACGAATACTTCAACATACAACAACAGAAAAGAGTTGAAATTTCTATATGTCTCCAATATATCACCAATTTTCAACATCATTCAATTCCTTTTTACCCTTTTCAACCTCTTTTTCACCTACATATCAGCCCGCCATTTCCTCCTCCCCTACCATCTCCCCCATGTATCTTTTCCACTTCAAAATAACCATTGAAATGAATGATAAACGATTTTAAACATTAAACAAAATATTTCGTTCACCTTTTTCGAACATTGTTGAAGTCACAATACAACGAATAGGTTGGAAAAAAAAAAAAAGAAAAAAAATACGACCAGTTCTTATATTTCTTCTTCCATAAGAAAATATAACAAAAAGAAAAAGAAAAAAAAAAGGAAAAAATTTCATAATATATCTATTTTACCGATAAATATGATTTGGAAAAATGATAAGTTATTGAGAAAAAAAAAAAAAGAAAATTCAAGAATTTATCTATCAAATATATTAAAATTAAAACAAATTTTAATATTATAAAAAAAAAAAAAAAAAAAAAAAATAAGACATTATATTTTTTTTTTTTTTTTTTTTGTAAAACTTCAAATATTTCATTTTGTCCTAAATAACTCACCTGTAATTATCTTTAATTTCAGATGTAATTATCAACGAGACACATTTCGAGAGTTAGTTAATTGCATTGTTGATCAGTCTCATTCAGGATATAAGAAGTAAGGGGGGGGGGGGGGGACAAACATCAAAATAGCTTTCTAGATTGGTAAATAGGGGGGGAAGTGGTGGGGAGAAATGAATGTATTTAATGATTGTTAATGTAAATAAATGAAAGATAGCCTAAGCTAGAATTAGTTAGCCAATGATGATGATATTTCGTAATGAATAAGAAATTATTTCAACATTTCGGTATTTTCCATTTTTTTTTTTTCTCTTTTGTTTAGGATCATTTTCATTGCAATTAATTTAGATGAATTAATTAAATTTCTTGTAATCAAATAATATTATGTCAAAAAAAGAAATCTTACATTGAATATTTCATGTAAATTTTCATTCTCTTCATAGGCATATAAAAATTTAATAAAATTATGTCTAAATTTATGTGAGAAAAAAAAAAAAAAAAAAAACAAAATTAAACTACAACATTCCACAGTTCTATTCACAAAATACTATTAGTACGACGAATGATAAAGATAATGAAAAAATAAATAAATAAATAAAATTGTTATCAGGCATGGAATATTTGTTCAGTAATCGAGATTACTCTACTTTGTTACACCAATTCATCTTTTCATTCTCAAAACTTTTCGAATTCCAATGGAATTAGTTTCACGATTTGACCAGATGAACTGATTCCATCGATAATTACAAGAATTGTTCTATAAATTCATAGTATCTCTTTTTTTTTTCTTTTTTTTTTTTTTTTTTTCACCTTCTCCTCATTTCAAGTATGCTTATTATTCATCGCCGTTTGCGCCTCTTCCGTGTTCCATCTTGCTTCAACATTAATGAAAAATGTTATCGTTACTGTCGACGGCGTCATTTGTTGATAATTTCGATGAAACGATCATTAGAAAGAGAGAGAAAGAAAGAAAAAAAAAAAAAAGAAATAAATCAGTAATAATAATGATAACGATAATAATAATAAAAATAATGATAACAGTAAAAATAATAATAATAATAATAATAGTAATAATAATAATAATAATAATAATAATAATAATAATAATAATAATAATAATAATAATAATAATAATAATAATAACATTAATAAGCAATAAGAAATATATACATAACTATTGGATTAATTAAATAAGAAATATGCCTAATGTGATAAATAATGATTCCAACTGAAAGTGGTGACAATTGCTGAAAGCTGCGGTAAGCTCTCATCCATCAAATAACCAACTTTTTCATTGAAATATTGGAGTGCTGTAGCAGAGCGAAATGAATCAATTTATAATTTGCACAATTTTTTTTTTCTTCGAAGTCTGTACCGCTTTTCAACAAGTACCATTTGAAACGCATGCATAGCTTTAGCAATATCAGCCAACAAATAATATCGTAAAATATCGTTAAGCACATTTGAAAACAAAAAAAAAAAAAAAAAAAAAAACAGCTTTTCCCATTCCAAATCCCTAAATAAAATTTGAAAAATAAAAAAAGAAAAAAGAAAAAACAATGCTAAATTTAGGCTCAATAACATATATCTTAGGCAATATCACGTTTGTTTCACGTGAATTTTTCGCTACAAACAGTATTAGAACTAATTTATTTAACGAATTTTTTAAGTAAATAAAATGTTCCAGAATTTTCCAATTAAAAATTATTAGTTCAAATTCAAATTAATTTGCACTTTTTTTTCAATTTTTTTTTTTGTTTCTGAAATATAAATTAATATTAAAGTTATCGTATGAGATAACATCGATAAGTTAACATTATAATGTGCAATATTAAATGTTACTTGAAAAGTATTGCATGAAAAAAGTCAATTTCTAAATGTCACAAAGTGTATAAATTTTAGGAGAAAATGTCACTATACTTCTTATGTACGTAATGTCAATAATAACTTACGTTACACGTAATGTCAACAACTTACGCGTACATTTTAAGAAAGAAAATTCAATTAGTGATATTATAGAAAGATGATGGTGTCATAATATTACATTAATGATATAATTCTATATATATATAAATTAATTTATTCTAGCAAATTTCAAGTTTTATTCAGCCCATTTCAGCTTTTTTATAATGAATGCTTTAATGAACGGAAATGAATTTCTCGTAAAAATTAAAAAAAAAAGAAAAGAATTTAGTCGTGGATTTTTAATAACCAAGAAGTAAATATTGTTCAAAACTGTAATTTCAGGAAAAATGACCCTACAGCATAAATTATAATCTACAATATTTCAGGAATTGACAGACATTGGAATGTTTTTGGAAATTTAAAAGATTATATTTCTGAAAATTTGCTGATAAGTAAACGAAACTCTCGTCATAGCTAAAAAAAAAAAAAAAAAAAAAAACAGGAAATAATAGTTGAAATAATAATGATTGCTAAGAGAGATTTTAAATAAAACTTTTTTCTTTCAAACATTTTCGTTGATAAGGATGAATTCTATTTTTTTTTTTTTTTTTTTTTAAAGGAATGTTTCAATAAAAGATCGAATTAAAATAATTATTTCAATCTTGTTTCTGTTCCGTATTTTTGTACGAATTTGGTGTTTGATGGAAAAAAAAAAGAGAAGAATTTTTCAACAGAAACAAAAATAGTCATTTTAAAATTTTCTTTTCAAATAAGAAATGAACAAACTGGACAAAAAAAAAAAAACTTTTAATTATTAATTTCTATTTTAATTTCAAAAATGCTTGAAGCATTTTCGAAATTTTATTAGAGAATAATGCATGAAATTAATGAGAAAAGTTTATCAAATGAGATTTGTGAATGTTTAATAATTACATGAACACAACATCTCTTTCATGTGATAAATTAAGCCTTCTAGATAAGTTAGGCTCTAACTTAACGGTTTCATTTTCCTACAATATTAACCTATCAAAATGTTCTGAGAAATTTTGCATCATTGAAACAAATTTAAAGTAAAAGAAAAAATTTTCAATCTGAACAATATACGCATTTGATAAATATTTGTTCTATTTGTCACGATAGAACTTATTTATGCACGATAAATTTGACATGCAATTTCGATGTTACATTATCTCAAAATAAAATTATTTTAAAATATATTTTACGTTAAAAATAAACATCTATAAGAACAAAATATTCAACAGAACGAATCAAACTTTATTCAAAATTTCGAATTTAAAACTATAAGTTTATTTCGATCATACATAAACACTACCAAGCCTATTATTCCATAAAGGCATTTCGAAAAAAGTAAATTCATCGATACAGATGAAAAGGACAGAGTAGAAAAGGGAAATTAACTTGATGTAATATAAAAAGCTACGAATCGGTGCAGATAAGTGAAATTCAGTGAAGCTGAAAATTGATATGAGCAAATAAAATGTTTGCTCAATTTTTAAATTGCAAAAAAAGAAAAAAAAAAAAAAGATTAAATGTCTGATATCGGAATGTATCGGTATGGCTAATTACTAAAAGTTATCTGTTAAATAAGTCTTTGATGACAATCTTCCATTCAACCAAACTACAAAAATGAACATAAAATGATGACAATGATGATGATGATGACGATAATGATGATGATGGTGACAATGGTGATGATAATGGTGACAATGGTGATGATTATGATGATGATGATGATCATTGTCATCCAAGATTTGAATTGTATATTTGGAAAGGAAAAAGAAACGAAAAAAAAAAGACTTGATGATTCGAAAAAAAAAAAAAAAAAAACTAATAAAACTGCAAATGGAAAGAAAAATGAAAGCAAAAGTTTACTTTAACTCTTCCCATTCTAACCCCTTCTTCGTTTTCTTTTATTTCATTTTCGATTCCATAAATGATAATCGAGAAATAATCATTGCAAATGCTAAAAATTATTTTGTGAGCAGCTGCATCAAACAACAATGAATTTACAGTTCTGAGAGAGAAAGAAAGAGAAAGAGAGAGAGAGAAAAAAAAAAGAAAAGGTATTATTTCTACCTCCGTTTTTTTTTTTTTTTTTTTTTTCTCTTTCTCTCTCTCTCTCTCGTAATAGTTTATTCAACTTTAATATAAACTAAAATAAACTATCATTTATGATCGTTGAGAGAGTTTTTGCAAAAATTTTGCTGAATATTTATGGGAAAACTTTTTAATACTATAATTTTAAGCTATTCAATATCAGCGTTTGTATATATGTACTTAAATAATGTGTTATTGATATTCCATTGTTGTGAATAAATGGAACAGAATGATAAGCAATACGATTTGATGATGAACTTTTGAAACAGTAAATTTAATCAGATTAGTGCTAATTTAACTTTATGGAAATGAAAAAGAAAAGCTAAAATATGATATTTTGATAAAAGATGTTTAATGTGTGGGTTTGTTAGTAGCTTACGTTTAATGTTGAAAATCCGCCAATTTTAAGAAAATTAAAATTAAAAAAGAGTCAATTCAAGTTCATATCAATACTGTCATTATAATTGTGTAATTTACACTAATCCGAATATGCATTTAATACCTAGTATTAATTTTCCAGAAATGTACAATAATGTCGTTGTTATCATACAATTACAAATTCCAAAATATTACAGCATATTTTCAAATTACTACTGTTGGTTAAAATCGGAATATATTAGCTATTTTATAATTTAGTTATTTACGATTTTGATTGTATTATCGTCATTAAAAATTATTATAATTTAATTGTTAAAATATAAAATAAATGTTGCTAAAAAAGTATTGAAATAAATGTAGCAAGAATATTTGTAATAAAAATGAATGAAATCATTTTAACTTTTTTGCTTTCGTTGTTCATTTTTGTTTGTTTTTTTTTTTTTTTTTTTTTTTTTTTTTTTTTTTTCATTTTAATGAAACAGGGAGGGAATAAAGAAAAAAAAAAAATGTGAATAATCTATAGCTATAATATAATGCATGAAAATTGAATGATGCAAAATGACAAATAGAAAAAAAAAAAGAAACGATATGTATGATGGTAACATTGATGTATCTCTCCGAAAAAAAAAAAAAAAAAAAAAAAAAAAAGGTTGAAAAAGTTGAATTACTTTGAAGAGGATACATAATACACAGACAGATACACTTCTCAATCATCCTATCCAATTACCGAGAAAGGTTCATAGGAAAAAGGCCTATATGAGGAAGGAAGGAAAAGATGGATGAATTACTGCTAAAGTATAGTTATTCAGGAAAAAGTTGACAATTTTTTTTTTTTTTTTTTTTTTAAAGAAAAGGAAAAGAAAAGAAGAAAAATCATTTCAAAATTGAATGTAGACGATGAGAATATATTGCTTAAGTTTAAAGCAATACATATATATATGTAAGAAAAACGCCAAGTCCAACAAGTTTAAAGAGTAATAAATTTGAATAAAAAGGTGGAAAATGGCGTTAAAATAAAGGAAGCATAGGATAAGCAGTAGTGCTGAGATTGTTGAAATTTCAACGCTTAGATTAGTTGTTTAAACAATAAATCAAATTATTCATATTGCAATATAATCCTTATAATGTAGAGTATTTCCAGTAGTATTTTGCAACAAAACATTTCCACATTTTTCAATTAAATTTTGAAAGTGTCATAATTAGTTACAAAAAATTCCATTAAATATCACCAAAAATTTCATTGATTTTAAGAATTTTCAGCAGTAATAAGCTATCATTGATTAGATCACTATGTTCTTGCCTAATGCATCATAATCGTTATAACTCAAATAGATATCATTATTCAGGAGAAATAACAATCACTGTTATACTGTTTATCGCGGAAAGGATATGCGAGAATAGAAGAGTAACTCGGGAAGAATATCTGTGAATAGCAAATCTTCATTGAATGAAATTTTTTGGATTTAAATTAAATAAAGCGTAACAAAATTTTATAAACCAAGAAGTTCAGATTTATTTTAATTATTTTTATTCCATTCCTTACAAAAGAGTTAATCATCTTAAAGCTAAAATAATAAACATATAATAAACTAGAAAATGGAGTTTCCTGGGAAAAATAAGTATAGTTAACATTGCTTGATTGAATAAATGGGCAAAAATTAAGTTGAACTAATTACTCATGAAATTTAAACCTTAGCCACATATAATTCTAACTGTTAATTGCAAACAATTTGTAGAATTTTATGAATAAGAATAGGCAAACCTCATTATCATCCTGATCGATGATAAGATTAGAGCCATTGCTACCAGTTCGAGGACGACGATTCGTTTTTAATTCCTGATGAGTTGAAAATTGACAAAATATTGTCCTGGAATTGATGATAATTTATTTGCTAAATTTTGATTTGAACGACAAATTTTGAAGAAATTTCAAAATTTCATTCAAAAAATTTCACAAATGGATTTTCTGTAAGTAAATTAATTCGATTTTGAATTTTTTCACTGACAAAAATTTAACTTATTATCGAATTATTGCTATTTGTGGTATAATGAACTGTTTTTTTTTTTCAAAATTTAGAATTTTAGTAGTTCGAAAATTTGAAAATTGTTTAAGATGAACGTTCTTGAATAAATAAGCATTAGGAAAAACGGTATGAATTATTTGATACCTATCACGGATAGCTACCGGGCATGCTATATTAACAGTTACCAAAGTTTGTGCACTTCGTTCATCTTCGTATTCCACAAATGCCTAAAAGAAATTAGGTAAGAATTGGATTCATGATCGAAATGAATATCACTAGGAAGCAAAATTTCAAAAAATTGCAAATAACTGAAATAATGACAAATAATGACTGAAATCATAATTCATCATCAGTATCGGTGAATTGAAATTAATGAGAAATAGACTAATTTGAAATGATTCAATGAACATATATACCTGATTCCTTCCTTTAAGTAATAAGTAATTGACAAGTTTTCCATAAGGCATACAAAAATGAACCAGTTCTAAATCGGTCATATCGGATGGTATATTTCGTAAATGTACCACACGTGAGATATGTTGTCCACCATTACCTGTACCAGTTGATGTTGTTGCAGCCATTGAAGCAGGAATATCTGATAGTAGTAATTTATTATAATTATTATTTACTAACTTTTATAATGTAATTTTATCATTACAAATTCGTTGTATAATATTTATTGTATTGTTCAATATTTAAAAGATATATTTTAGCTAAACTTTTACGAAAGAATTTTTTTTAAAAAAAAAATAATGAAACAATGAAAAAAAATAATAATAAATAAATTTTTAAAAAAATAAATTTTCAAAAAAAAAAGAATAATAATAGTAATAACAAATGATTTTTTCTTTTTTTTTTTCAAATTTCTAATCATAAGAATGATATATATAAAACATACTACTACTGAAAAAAATTATAAAACAATAAAAAAAAATAATAAATAAATTTTTAAAAAAATAAATTTCCAAAAAAAAAAGAGTGATAATAGTAATAATGAATTTTCCTTTTTTTTTTGCCCAGATTTCTAATCATAACAATGATAAATATATAAAACATACTGCTATTAAAAAAAAAATATTACAAAACAATAAAAAAAAATAATAATAAATAAATTTTTAAAAAAATATTTTCAAAAAAAAAAAGAATAATTATAATAATAATAACAAATGATTTTTTCTTTTTTTTTTTTTTTTTCCAAATTTCTAATCATAAGAATGATTATATGCATATAAAAACATACTGTTAGTAGTAGTAAATGCATGATTAAGAAGAGTTGAAGAATTTTGCAAAAATTGTGCACTATTACCAAATGCAACAGCAGAAAGAAGTTGCTGTTGTGTGGATGGTAAAACCATTCCACCAGCTGTTGCTAATAAATTCACTGAACGATCTAATTTAGCCTAAAATAATTTCTCAATTCATTTCATTTATTATTAAATTAATATTGTAAAATCATCAAAACATTTCCATTCTAATAATATATATTTTTGCAAAATTTTCATTCATTTAACTATTTTAATTTTTTTTGCTATCAACAATTGATAAATATTATTGCAAAGAAAAATTTCATATACCATTTTCTTCCTAATAATTACTGTAAAAATTAAACATACCTTCTTAGCTTCACTATCCAATGTAATACCATGTAAATTTGTAGCTAATAAATTTCCACCACTTATAGTTCCCGATAAAGACGTAAATAAATCATTGGATCCACGCTAAAAAAAAAAAAAAAAAAAAAAATTTTTTTTTTTTTATTATTATTGTTGTATCAATTCAACAAAACATACTATTTGAGCAAAATCGATTGAGTAAACTAACTAAAAAGCTTTATGCTACGCTAACAAAACCTAAACCAATTTCATTTGTTTGAACAACCGCAGATCGCTTCATTCATTTATTTTACTCTTAGCATTAGACAGAAATTCTCGGGAGAAGAAATGGAGTCTTTTTACTTTTTTTATTTTTTTGTAAATTAACACTACGAAAAAAAAAAAAAAGTCATAAAATTTTTCAATTAACAGAACGAAAAGTTAAGTAACATATTCGATCAATTAACGGGTTTTTAAAAATTATTTTTCCGATGTTAATTTTTGACAAAAAAAAAAGAGCATTAAGGAGCTATAGATTTAATGAATTGATGAATTTATCTTTACAAATTTCAATTTACTTTATTAGGTTTTATTAGCAAAATTTATTCTCACTTGTATTATCTCACAGGTGCAAGAAATTTTCGATAATTTAAAATATGAAAATAAAATTTTCATTTCAAAATTTATCTTCTTCATATTTCTCTTTTGCTAAATTCGTTACAGAATGCTAAAATTTGACAATGCAACTTCGCTGACATATCATTTGGTAATTGCTAATAAGATTTCTTTTTAATTTTTTCTTTTTTTTGCAAACAATCAAATTAAAATAGAAGAATTAATGTAGTTAATATAGGAAAACGAGAAGTATAAAGAAAATAAATTTAGGATGGAACAAAAAAAAGAAAAGATTATCGGTGAAGAATGAAATGATAAAGTGAGGGAATTGGGAAAAATGAAAACCTTAAAAAGCTCGAATTTAATCCCGACATCTGTGCTATTTTGAACCAAAATATCCCGTAAATTTGCAAGTTAATCATTGATAGTTCATTCATTCATATCATTCATGCAAATGAATCATTTCCCCGTTTCGTCTTTACTCCCAAATATCATTAATATTCTACAGTGAGAGCGGGAAAAAAAAAAGAAAAAACCCCGAAAGAGAGAGAGAGAGAGAGAGAAAAAAAAACAATTAAATGAATTAATTTCGCAAATGGTAAATGAATAATTGTTTATATTTAGGTCGAAATCATTTCTATTTCACAATCAACAATCAAAAATATTAACAAAATGAGTAATGATCATCATTGTTATAATGAAGTTAACAAACAGGTCATAGGTTAGCAACATTTATGCTCATGTAATCCATGTATTTCACATTGTTGAGAAAATTAAATTTTCACTTTTTTTCTTTAAATTTCATCAATAAAATTATCATATTAAAAGAAGTATTTTCCGATCATCATACAGATTAAAAATAATCCGACGTCTCATACGCTTCTTTTGCAATACGTGTAAAGAGCAACGTGAAAAGAGTACTTCTAGTAGTTTAAATTTTATTAAAAATATTTTGCTAAAATATTTTTAATAAAATTTAAAAATGTTTCTTCCAAATATACAACTGGAAAAGTATTAAATGCTAACTGAATTATACAATTCAATGAAATTGTCCCAATAAAGATTTACTTTAACAAAATTTATGATTATAAAGAAAATTGTGATATGATTATGCATATACGATTTGTGATTATAAAATACGATTATGATAATAATGATTAAATCAATAATAGTGATAATAATAATAATGGTGATAGCAAAGATAGCATTGTTAATAATCAGATGAATGATGATAACAGTGTAAAATCAAAGTAATAATTTTTGTATCGATAATTAACAGTAAATTTGTTCATTCGAAATTTTTATCAATAAAATACAAAAAATTTGCTACGAATTAAATTATACTCTTTCATAATTTCAATTTAATTTTTGTCCAATTTTTAAAAGGAATAATAGCTGTGACATGAAAAATAATCTTTCGTTTAATACTTCTGGAAAATTCTGGAAACAAAATAGATCCATTCTAACAAATCATTCCATTGAAATGATATTTACATGTCACTTGAAAGTCTTTTCAAAAAAAAAAAAAAAAAAAAAAAAAAAAAAAAAGAAAGGAAAATCTTTCAAGCAAACTGATGAAGAAGGAGAGTTATAGGGAGAGAGAGAGAGAGAGAGAAAGAGAGAGAGAGAGTTAAGAAAAAGCAAATTTTCATGCCAGTAAAATAATTATTAGTAGGAAGAATTGAGAAGAGAAGGTGAATGTAGCATACAAATAATGAAAATGCTCTCAAATGTAATGCAAACTAGCATGAAACGAAATAAATTGATAGGGCCTAAAAGAAATTCATCAAACATTCAATGAGAATTATATCCAATAGCGGGAATTAAAAATGGAATAATCGAAATGTATGAATTTATTATCAGATAAATTGGAGTATTTCGAAATGTTCAAATTAGAATGCAAAATAGTATAAATAGCATTATGAAAAAATATATCTTTAAAATATAAAATTATGAAAAAAATTAGCAAAATTTCTCATCAAAAATTTTTCTTTTAAATCAATTCCATACTCAAAAAAAAAAAAAAAAAAAAAAAAAAAAAAAAAAAAAAAAAAAAAAAAAAAAAAAAAAAAAAAAAAAAAAAAAAAAAAAAAAGAAAAAGAAAAACTTGAAAATAAATCGAAAAAAAAAAGAAAAAGAAAAGGAATGAAAAATGGAATAATTTTCAATAAATAAATATTAACTGGTAAAATCATACAAATTAATCAATCGTTTTTTTTTTTTCTTCAGTCGTTTATGTAATTTGATTTAATTTTCAAATTTATAATCAAAAATTTTACAGTTTTTTTTTCTTTCCCGAATTATTGAAACTATGCAAGCAATAGACCGAAAAGGTTTCGCAAAAATCGATGCCTTTTTTTTTTTTTTTTTTTTTTATTTTTTATGAAGGAAATATGCAATTTAAATTGAAATTTTTTATAGGAAGGAAAAAAAAAAAAAAAAAAAAAAAATTAAATAGTAAATAGATTTTGATCTAATTTTAATTTCATCTTTTCATTTTGCAGGAAATTTTATTGAAAGTGAAAAGAAAGAAAAAAAATAAAATTAAGAAGTTGACGTATATTGAACAATTATATTTTTACTGCTGAAAATAAGAAACAAGCGTACGTAAGTAAATGATAAGGTAATATGATAGAATGAATTAGATCTGTAAATAAAATAACACGTTGCATCACTACGACAATTCAATAAATTTTGCGAATTTCCACCCGACCCAACACTGATTTTCTCATTTTCAAACAAACTTTTGAATACATTACAGCCTTGTCATCCCAACTTATTGACTTTTAAGAAAGAGAAAGAGAAAGAGAGAGAGAGAGAAGATTAGTAAGAAGTACGTAAATCATATATTATAGACGTGTATTCTCACGAATACGTTTGATAATAGGATGAATTATACTTCGATACTTCTTTTAAAGGTTTTTTTTTTTTTTTTTTTAGTGAATGCATATATGATATATCTTCTTTTTCAGTAGCAAAATTCAAAAAAAAAAAAAAAAATAATTATCTCACCTTTGACATTTCCACTAAGCGAAGTTAATGTTAGCTTCTTTCGGTTTTCGTACTTGTGCTTCTACTTTTTTGCCAAAAAAGGTAACAAAAAATGTGAATAGTTTAATTCTTATAGGGTAATAGTAATAATTATAGGGGAAAAGAATTGGAAGAGGAAGAGGAAGACGAAGCAATATAGCAAACGAAAATATACTTCGTCCTATTACCTTAGCTATTGAATTAAAAATTTCAAAATATTTTCATTAAATTATTCAAATCGAAAAGATTTGATTCAGATGATCTTGGGTAAAATAAAAATAGTACAACATTAAATTTAATGGAATGTAGTAGAAATATCACAACTTGAAGAAGAATGATATATCAAACATAACAGAAATGGCGATAATGATAATAGTAGTAGTCGTAGTAGTAGTAGTAGTAATAGTAGCAGTAGTAGTAGTAGTAGTTGTTGTTGTTGTTGTTATTGTTGTTGTTGTTGTAGCGGTAATGATAGTATGATATTAGTGGTAGTAGTAGTAGTAGTAGTAGTAGTAGTAGTAGTAGTAGTGATAGTAATTGTAGTAGCACAGTGGCAGCAATAATAATGATGACGACAATAGTAACTGTTAATAGTGTGGATGACGATAGGAAAAGCGATAGCGATTTTACAATCTTTCACTTTGTGATCGAATGAAGGAATTTTTCCCGTTCACATATAACAACAAAATAGCGCTCTTACCAAATTTGAGCAATTTGACACTGAAATTTAAAAAAAAAAAAAAAAAAAAAAAAAAAAAAAAAAGAAAAAAATTGAGAGAAAATGAAATTTAAAAAAAAAAAGAAAAACAAAAAAAAAAAAAATTCACCAAAAATTACAAGCATATCATATCATATCAGACCAATTAAATGTTAAATTATTTTTGAACAAACAATAAAAACACTGTTGTAAAAGATATAAATGCATAATGTTAAATTAGACATTGAATAGAAACATTTGTACTGTCCAAATAGTAAATAGTTTCAAGTGATAAAAAAAAAAATGATAAATTTTTTTAATTTTTTAAATTTATTCAAAATTTTGTTCAAATTTTATCCTATCATATTTTCGATATTATAGATTAGCCCAGCTGTTTTAACAAGTTATTACTACATCATAATAAGATTGCATATGCTTTGTAAGTATTAGAATTTCGAAACTTCTAATACTCCTCCAATGAATCATGCATTAAAATGGAATAATGGAATTGAAAAAAAAAAAAAAAAAAAAAAAAAAAAAAAGAATAGAGAGGGGGGAGGGAAAAAAAAAAAAAAAAAGAATTATTGATTAACATTGAAGCACCTTTTAGCATTTCTAAATTCACTTTTTCAATTTTCTTTTATATTCATTCGTTCAAGAATACGAAAACAATTCACCTCAAAAGAAATGTGAAAAAAAAGCCGCGTATGAATGTTAAACGAATAATGAAAAAAAAAAAAAAGTAAAGAATAAAATGAATATAAAATTCAATTTTTCTTTTATCAACTTACTAAATGAAATGGAAATGAAACACTTGCAAATTATCGATAATTTTGAATGAATTATAAACAAATCAAACAACGAATATCATCATCTCAGAATCCTTGCTAAGCTTCTCTCAAGCAATCTCTTCATCCCAGAATCTTCATCTACCTTTTTTTTTTTTTCCAATGAATCTCTTCATCCCAAAACTCATTATCTGTCCTCTCTAAATGCAACAATAATTTCAACTTTCGTTTTAATTTTCCACCAAAATAAAAACTTCTCATTTTTTTTTTTTACTTCATTCATAATAATATGTTATTTTTTTTCCCCCATTTAACAGATTCACATTCCACTCTAAAAGTATTTTAAAATGTACCGTTCCTTCTCAGAACTCGTTTGCTTCCTTTTTCTTCTTTTTTTTTTTTTTTTTTTTTTTTTTTGTTTTTTCTTCCTTACTCTATCAAAATGTTTTAATGCTATTTCAAATTTTCAAAATGAATGAGATGATGAAGAAATATTTGCATTCTATCAACATCATCTCTTCGTTTAATTTGCTTTTAATTAGTACATAGGAACTGGTTTGCCCATTACCGGAAATATTTTGCGGGCAATTCATTCGTCCAATAAAAAAGATCGGTTGTTAGCATGTATCTATTCATTTGAGTTACATTAAAATTGATGGTGATCGAAAAGCACCGTAAGCATTATAAAGATGATCAAATGTTGTAGCATCATGTTGATAATCAAAAAGCATACGTATCATGCGAAAACTGAAAATCTTAGATATACCATAATCATAAAACAGAATGATCAAAACTGGAAATATAAAATAGCGACATAGTTTTCCGGAATGCATAAATTCACTATTAAGATTGTAAAATTATTTGATAATGTAATAATTATTCGCATCTTGGTTCGTATTAATTACATAACGATAAATTAAATGTAAAACCTCGGTGAGCAAAATATTCAAATACAATTGCAACGTTATAGATGATAAAAAAAACTTATCATTTTACATACATTTAATTAATTATTAATTTAATATAATGAATGACATAAAGATGATACTTATATAATACTATTTGTAATTAATTTAAAAAGCGTAATCTTACAAAAAAAAAAAAAAAAAAAATTTGAAATTTCTACATTGTTTGACATATCTTTTCATGGAATTAATAATAAAGAAAAAAAAAAAGCACCCTATATTTTAAACTTAACAATCATTTATAAAATATATAAAATACAATGAAATAATTACCAAAATTAAGAGTATAAATAAAGAATTGAAAAATGGAATAAATATTTGAAAAAGAATGAAGAATTGAGGTGGAAATTGATGATGAAAAAAATTGCAAAAAAAAAAAAAAAAAAAAAAAAAAAAAAAAAAAAAAAAAAATAAAAAAAAAAAAAAGAAAAAAAAAAAAAAAAAAAAAAAAAATTGAGAAAGCAAGATTGGCTGATGGTAGATTGAATTGGAATATCTATTGACAGCTACCGGATATATATGTATATATATATCTAACAATCAATCTATTAAGTAAGCAAAAACTATTCCACAATCATCCATAAAGACAAATTTTACATTCATATCGTTATTTCACTTTATCTTCTTTCTTGCTTATGCAAATAATTTAAGTCATTCAAATATTATTTCCCATCATACTACTACAACAAAACGATGATCACGATGACGATGACTATAACTACGAGTACTTTTAGGATATTTTAAATTTCATATTAACAATATTACACATTATCATCTGGGAATAATCTTTAATTATTATTGAAATATAATTCAAATTAAAATATACATTTAAATTTAAACTTTCCATAAGATGCGAATAATTTTTATAGTAAATGATCATTTTAGTATGTTTAAATATATCTGATCATAACATTTATATTTCTATTTTAAAGTTAAATTTTAAATCTTACAAATTTATTAATTTTCTTTCACAACAATTATAATTTAATTCAAATGAATGATATAAATGAAATTATAATATCATACTCATTTATTTCTCCAATATTTTCATGCAGTTCCGAATTTGTAACATTCAGAAAATAATCTTCCAATATTTTTCAAACTATTCAACTTTTACACAGATAAATGTGCTTTTTTTTTGTTTTTTTTTTTTTTTTTTTTTGATTTGTTTGTCTTGCACATAATTTTGAAATATAATCATCAAAAAAAAATTTTTCAAGTTATTTTTCCCGAATGAATTCATTATTAAATGAAACATATTGTATGTTAATTTTTGCTATTATATTGTTAGTATATTATGGATAAATCTTATCAAACTCTATTTCATTTTAATTTTAAAATACCGGAAGATTAATTATTTCGTATTGAGACTAAAACTAGCTTGATATGATTTTAAAAGAAATTTTCAACAATATTATTACACATATCAAATATCATTAAAAAGATGCTAAGTATGAAAATACATATATACATACATACACACACACACATCCTGATCCGGATACATTATGAAATGAAATGATGGAACTTATCAGACAACAAAACGATCAATACCTAAAACTGTAATTATATAATTCTACAACATAGGTAAAGTATTACTATTACTTTTTGAAATGTCGTAGCAATAGGAAAAGATTTGTTATTTTTTTCGCTTTTTTTTTTAAAAAAAAAAAAAGAAAATGATTAAAAATGCTGATATCATATACATATATATTTGTACTGAAATTGTATTTTTCATTCTAATACTATTATTTAGGAGAAAGAATAAATGAGAAATAAGCATAAAAATAATTCCTAACATAAATCAAATCGAACATCAATATCATCTTCCCAATAATTGAAAACTGAAATACATGATAATGGTATTTCATAATATCCATATATCCAATTAACAAATGATAAAAAGAGCTCTTTTTTTTTCCTTGATTTCTTATTTTAATGAATCAATCGGATGGAGAAAGGAGAGAAGAAAGAAAGGGTATAAGAAAGAAAGAAAATATATAAGATTGATTAATAATAAATTTATGTTAATTATTACTATTTTTCTCAGAAAAATAAGTGGAAATATTTGTTGGTTCAAAGCAAAGAAAAAAAAAATTTTTTTTTTCTTTTAAAAAAATAATAAATACGATAAATAATTACTTATTCTTTGCTTATTTTGCTAATTTCACATATTTATTCTTTTTTTTTTTTTTAGGGAAGTAAATATTATTATAAATTTGCCCTTTAATTATAATTTACATTTCAGGAAAGAGGAAGAAGTGGAAGAAAAAAGGAAGGAAAAGAATTAGTAATTTATTTTTGAAATTGTGCTTTTTTAAAAACAATAATTGATCTTAAAAAAATGAAATTTATGATCTCTTTGTTTTTTTTTTTTTTTTTTTTTTTTTGCATATATTAATAATATAGCATAAAATGAAATCAATTATAACATATTGTCTAATAACAACTTCTAAAGCTTTTTGTAATCCTAATCGAAGTTTTTGATTTCATATCTTAAACATCATCTTCTATCTTTTAATCATTTCCGATCTGATAGTTTACACTTTTTCTCCCTTTTTGCCGTGAAAAAAAAAACTTTTCACACCTTTTGCGCACAATTTTAAACAATATAATAATGTAAAAAGAAGAAAGTAATAAAAAAAAAAAAGAATGCCGAAAATGTCAAAATTATTTTTGTGTAATGTAACGTAGGAGAATTACATTAATTTTGAAACATTTAACATACTTATAGTTATTCAAAAAATTGTCCCATATTAAACATTCAAAATGAAAACAATAAATTTGAAAAGAAAAAAAAAGTGAAAAAAAAAGAAGGAAAAAAGTGTGAGAAGCATTTTTGATTAACGAGAAAGCTTCAATGGTTTGTTGTATTTTTGGAAATAACTTTCATTTAGCAAATGTAAGTGATCATCGCTTCCAGATGATTCATTCATTCTTAGCATTAAATTTTGAAAAAATTATTTTTGTTTTAATTGAAATATTTACCAAAATTTTTAGACAAAACAAGAATTATTTATCATTTCTTCATGTTCATCTTAATAGAATAGAAAATGGGTTGAGAAATAATTAGCTAATAAACACTTTACTATCTTATTTTACTTCATTTCACTTCAAATCATTGTAAAAAATAGTTTGAAGTCAATAAAAGAACAGAAATATCACTTAATTGATTTAAAAAAAAAAAGAAAAAAAAAAGGAAAGAAAGAAAGAAAGAAAAAATGAAAATTACAATTTGTAAAATGTTGCTAATAATTAGCAGCGTTTTACAAAATAATTAGGATAAACATTTTGTTATGATCCATTTCAACTAATAGTTATTAATTATTTGTTTAATTTAGCAAATAAAGAGAAAGAGAGAGAGAGAGAAGAAAAAAATCAGAAGGAATTATTGGTGCAATAATTTTTTTTTTTCTCAGTAATAGTTGCATTTGTCTCTCTCTCTCTTTCTATTTGATTATTTCACCTTTCAATAATAGTTTTAAAAAGTATATATTATTTAGTAGAACGACAAATGATATAGATTGTTGAAAGTAATATATTCCATATTATTTTGAAATTATTCAAACTTTCAGCGAAAAAAAAAAATTCCATATTAATTAAAAGATTTTAAGGAAAGTGCTTACTTAGCAAATAGCAATTATTTTCAATTCAATTCAACAATTTATTTCTTTCCTCGTCTAAGCTGATATTTCAAAAATATTATCATAAAAGGTTTCAATTTTACATTCTCATATATCAATCGAAAAATTTCTTTTATACATGTACTTTTATTTATTTTTTTCTCACACAATGATGAAATGGTAGAAAAAAAAAAAAAAAAGAAGAAAAAAAATTGACGAAGTTTTTCGACGTAGAATTAAACAATTGTCAAAAAAGAGATGAATTCAATATGGTAAAATTTGACGGTCATATTAAAATAGGAAGACAGAAAGCATATAAAAATGACCATAGATGATCGATTGAAATGAATTGCTGAAAATAAATTCTTTTTCGGCACATTATAACTCTATCGTAATGAATGATAAACTTAATACTTCACGATATTTTAGCTAAATAATTGATCACTAATTATAATCAATTTAATATAGCTATTTAAATATGTTAGAAAAAATGCTATACTAAAATCTGTGAAATATTACTGAAATGAAATGAATTTAAATGATTAAATTTAATGAAAATTTGAAATTTTCATAAGAAGCAAAAATTTATGGAAAGCAAAAAATTCCAATAAATTGATGATACTTCTTTCTTTTTTTTTTTTCGTTTTTTTCTTTTCATTTTTTTTTTTTTTTTTTTTTTTTATGAATGATATAACGAGAAAAGGCAAAAACAAATCAAGCATTTCTTTACTAAAAAGCGCCTAAAACGATATACATAAAGGATAGATTTGAGAAGGAAAAGAAAGAAGAAGGAGAAGAAGAAGAAGAAGAAGAAGGAAGAGGAGAAGGAAAAAGAGGAGGAGGAGGAGGAGAAGGAGGAGGAAATGGAGAAGGAAAAGGAGGAGGAAAGAAAAAAGTCGTTGTTATGGTGCTATTATATCAATGGAAGCTTTAAGCTAACAGGCAGATATTAAATAAGCCTTTGCGTAATTTTTATAATTTTGATGCATTGATTTTACAGTTCTTTCATTTCACTTAAACAATTTATTTTATTAATTTTTGAATGAGTAGAAAAAAAAAAAAGGAGGATTGAACAATTTTAATTGAGAGTGAAAAAGAAATGAAAATTATTATTAGTGTTAATAATAAACTACAGCAATCATTTCTAAAAATTACGATAAAATTATATGAGAAGAGTAAATTTCTTCGATAAGTTATCAGTGATTTTTTTGATTTCATATCTTATCGCTAATAATAAAAGTGTGCGCATTGATATGATATTGATTACATCAATAGTTGTTAATATTGAGAATAACAATTTGATAACAATTGATAGTAATTGATGAAAGTTTTTACTACAAAAAAAAAAAATATTTACTATTAAGAAATAAAAAATTAAATATTAAATAATTGATTGCTGGAATTGAAGTAGTAATATTTAGTACTGAAATGCAAGAAAATACTGAAGAAAAATTACGATAATTACTGGAATGTTTCATTTTATGATTAATTACACAATTTTTCTTATCAGTTAAGATAAAGTAGGAAGGAGATTTGTTTTTCGATATACTATCAATAAATTCAGTAATTCGAGAGCACAAATGATAAAGGAAGCGGTTATGATCTCAATAACAGAAATATGTATGAAAAAAGTTTTCGAAAGATTTAATTTTTTTTTTTTCCTTTCTTTTCATTTAGAGATTAGTCAAAAACTGAAGCAAAATTATATTATTTATAATATTTTATGCAAATTTCTATCAAGTACATAATGATAATTAATTATTAGCAATATGATGATATGTAGCATAAACGATATCAATCGATCAGCAAATTAATTTCATGCCAAATATCGACTCATTGATTTGATTATCATTTAACCTTTGGATACGTTGAACCTATATATTGCAATTTTATTATTTCTCATTTGAAATGAAAAAAAAAAGGAAGAAATAACTAACCTTTGACTTATATCACATTTGAAAACCGATGACCATATCAATATTTGACGCATTACAAAAATATATGCTTATACATGTTATGAATCACATTTTCCATCTCTTATTCAGCTGTAAAATTTGATGCGATTAAATTTTTAATACAGCTATTTGAAATTTCACAAAGTTTTCTATTTTATTTAGCATTAAAAAATTTCGCATATTTTTTTTGGAAAAAAAATTTCTCGTTGAAAAAGAAAAAAAAGAAAAAAGAACAGCAAAGCTCTCATTATTTAGCAAATATGTGTAATAATGCCTTGGTAAAATCCTTTATGATTTTTATAACATTTACCATTTTATTCACGAATGAATTAATATCGTTGTTGACATGCGAAAATTAATTAAATTCATTTCATTTCAGTCTTTCTCTGTCTAATTTTTCTAACTTAATAAATTTATTCTAAGGTATGAAATAAGTTAGAATAAGAAGTTAAGCAGAGAAAGGAGTGGCGCTTATTTTGCAGAATTTACCACATGCCATTTGCACCAATTAAATATTCCAATACAGAAAAAATTAATGAGTGAATGCAATGCAGAAATAAAGATACAATTTACTTTTGACTAACTTATTTAACATTTCTTCCACATGATTTGAATATTATTTGTTGTTTAAGCATCCGTATGAGAATTAATTAATATATATTGAAGTGAAAAGCTGAGAAGTGTAACCTTTAGCCTTAATAGACATTTGTAATTCTAAAAAAAAAAAAAAAAAAAAGCCGTAATCGATTATCCGATATTCCTTAATGAGGCTCACAAATTAGCAGCAAGACAAATATTTGCTATTATCTATCCTATTTATTTATTGTGCTTTAAAAAAAAAAAAAAAAAATAGAAAAAATATAATTTAATCAGATTTGTATTTTATCGATGCTTTGCGCATCATTCAGATATTTCAACACAATGCATGATACGTTGAAAACTACAACAATATCCATCTAAACTTTAATGAATCGGACTTTTACCAAGTAAAACACGATGTTCGAATTGATCGAAATTGCTTCAAGTATAATTAGTTACTGATGATAAAGTTCAGAATTGATCAATTTATTTACACTTTATGCAAAATACTGCAATTAATTGAATCATTTGAATGAATTAAACTATAGGAAATTTTAAAAAATGTAAGAAATGAAAATGAGGATAGCATCTGAAGCTATCTGAACCTAATAGTTTTCATCTTTTTTTTCTTTTTTTTTTTTGTAAAGTAGTAGGAGTAAGTTTTTCAGCTAATCTCTATGATAAGCATTATTAATAGAATGTAATAAGCCATATTATCATAATCATGATTATTAGACTAAGAGAACAGTCTAATATCTAGTCGTTCAAAGAAATCGATGATTTCAACAGATATTATTTGGTACGATATTTATTGATTAATAAGTTTTTATTAAATAATATTTGTTAATTTCGAAGAGCTCTTTTCATAGCTTACTTTCTAGCTCTATTGAATTATTGATACTTATAAATCAAATGCTTTACATTTATCAATCAATTTTAATATATACACATATATATAAATATATCACATTTTTCTTTTTTTTAAATTTAATCATTTATTTGAGGAAAAATAATAAACTTCAATAAAGTGCAAAATGATTAAAAAAAAAAAAAAATTGCTTTGGAACATAAAGCTTGAATTTTAGCAGAAAATTTGGAAGCGAAATTAAACGGTAATCTGTGCAGCTGAGAAGCTATGTTAAACAAAATATACAATAAGAATTTAAATTTAGATAAAAATTGGACAAACTGGAAAAGTTTTCATTTATAAATTCAAAAAATGAAAATAAACATCTGAAAGATGGGAACAAAAAAAAAAGAAATGATACAATCAGTAATTTAATTTGAACACAAACAACTTCAAACCTGTTATTATGAATCAATTTACATTGTTAATTAACCAATTATAATTGATTTACAAAATTACTGCAGTGTACTTGTTGTCATCGTCATTTTGTTGACATTTTTGTTCGCTAACTTTTTAACATAATCAATCCGTTCGCTGTTCGCTACCAATTATTAATTCTTCTTTTCAAAATATAAAATAATAATTATATTTGCACGGAAAAAAAAGCATACATATATGAGTGCATGCATGCATGAATGCAAGCATGCATGCTTGTGTGTGTATGAATAGATGGATGGTTTTGTATCTATGTGAGATATTTGACTATGATAGACATATTAACTTACGGAATGGAACATCTGGCAAGAATGAAAGCTGTTTAAATGATAAAAATAGTGTAGGAATAGTTTTTTGAATTTAATTCATTTCTCACTTAAACAAATAGACAAATAGCCTATTATTGCTATTTATTGCTTTAATTATAATGTAAATATAACTCATAGGATCCAAATTTGAATTTGTATATTAATCATTTGAGTAAATAATTTGCATGTAACAATGTAAAATATGTTAGGTTAATGGTCACACAAGTGATTTCATTTGATTGAATGAACTGAATTATACATTTCAATGTGAAATATATTAGATTTTAAAGATCATACGAATAATTTCACTTTAATTGTTCACTTTTTTTTCCAAAATTTGAAAATGTTCCAATAATATATCCATAATTACTATGTACAAAATTACATTTACCAACTTTCCAACAATAACTTTCCAACATTATTACATATCGAATAAAATGGTTACAGAATAATCCGAAATTTTGTTACACTTTCACAAAAAAAAAAAAAAAAAAAAATGTCTGATTTAATTTTATTAATGAATGAAGCTAGAGTAGCATAATATATTTGAATGGACTGAAATGAATAATAAATTAAAATTGATGGTCATTCTGACAATTAAAGTAAAAGGATTATTTATGGTCCTAGTGTTTTGCACTAAGTTTATTCTACTACGCAATGTGAATGGGCTCATCAAGCCAGGAAGAAGAAGAAGCCTTATTATAGTAAACAAGCAAAGAAATGCAATATGCCAAAGGGGATAAAGGGATAAAAATGAAGCCTGAAGTTTAGCTAATTGTAAAAATTTCTTGCAGGTCTCAATTTCATAGCTCTATCATTGCTTCCCACAATTTTATTTTTCTTAATTTTTTTTTTTGTGTTTCCATTTTCCCCATCATTTCTTCGATGAATTCAATAGTTAAGCTAGCAAATTTCATTTGTTTCACTATATATTATCAATCTTCTTAAAGAATAATATTTGAATAAATGATACATACAAGAGAGTATTCATCATAATTTTACATAAACTTCTTCACTATCATCTTTCACGATTACGCGATCACGTACGCTACATTGATATTACGTTACATTGCAGTATATCGTGGAAAATAAATTAGCTAGTAACTTAAGAGAATAGCTAAATTACTTATCTTTCATTGATAGATTAAACTTCCTTTTAGTAAAATTAAAAAACATTTCAATAGATCATTCACTAATAATGTGTATGTGTGTGTGTTTATTTTATTCAGAAAAAAAAAAAATTGATTTATTGAAATGGATTGAGAATGTAAAAGAGAATTGGCTCAACTATCTTGGCTGAAAATATTCGTTGTACAGCCAAGGTATCAGTGCCTTATTTGATAAAAAACATTGTTTTCATCCAATTTCATCATATTTGACAGATGTTATAATAAAAATAACACTACTTATCAAGCAGTAACTTTGATAGTATTTATGGTGAACAACAACATTGGCTTAAAATGTATGGCTTAGAATATTTAAATTCATGCATGGTTAGCCAAGTACATGAAGACTTATGGTTAGCCAAGTATATGATAGAAACAAATTTTTAAAATAGATATTATTTGCATCATTCACTTCATTACATTTCATTTCACTATAATAACCGGAAATCCTATATAATTTCTACAGTTTCCGTCAAAAGCTCATTTAAAAAGTTTTGACAAGTATTGGGAATATTAATAAAATACTGTTGAAGCATGACGGATTTATATCTAAACAAACTGCAAGAATTTCAACATTTTAACGGGCAAAGTTTTTGTATGAGTGATCAAATCACAGGTTATTGTTGTAAACTCTTCCGTGTCCTTAAATTTTTTTTTTTCGATTTTAAATTTGTTATGACAATGTTGACTGACAAAAATCAAATTATCGAAATTTCTGAAATTTTATTTTTCAACATTCAAGAGTTTTTTTTTTTTTTTTTTTCAGAGGGCAAATAATGTAAAGAATGAAATTGGCTCACTATTGCATGACCATCAGCTAATTTATAGCTGTTTTTGCCAATCTTATTTTTATTGCTGTTCATTGCATTTTTGGTATTTGTACTAATTTTAGCAATTATTTATTTCAAAGGGAAATTGGTTAAGGAGAGAGTGAAATTAAAACTTTGAAAATTTAATTTTCAGATTTCACGCATATCTAAAAGTTTCCCACTCTCATTGAATTGAATGGTAGTAACTATATTGATTCTACTCTTGAATTCCCACATAGCATTCTTTTGAATTTCATAAATGATCATAGATGATTTCGGTTAATACAGTTCAACAAATAAACCTGTAACTTGAAATTGAAAGTTATATCTTCTTGTGATATTAATTTTGTTAATGTTATCATTGTACTTACTGTTGTGATTATGTGAGAATGACGAAATTACTATTTTGTTTTTCTCTATTCATCTGATAAAAATTTGATACGATTATTCATTGTTAAATTTTTTCAAACATTTTAAGGAAAAAAAAAATTCCATCTTCAATGTTAGGAAACATTATTGTGAAAAACGTAAAAAGCATCTATCGATGAATCAAACAATTATGGATAAAAAGGACAGAAATAGATGAAATATTTCTCTTTCCTAATCTATAAGAAATGGATTAATGTGTGATAATAGAAATATAAAAATTTTCCAAATCCAACCATCGTTTCTTTTTGATAATAAAAATTTCTTCATTGTCAAAATTTTTCTTTTTTAAATAATCATTCATAAAAATAACAATTTCATTGTGAATAATAAATAAATGATACAGTAATGTAGAATTAATATAGTAAGCAAATTGTTTTTGAAACTTTTCACTGAGACAAAAATTAGAGTTTTAGTATTTCATTTTAACCATGACGTGATATGTTTATGCTGCTGTGACTAAAAAGAGTTTGTTGGAAGATAAAACATTAGATTTCAATTTAAAAAATTTGAAAAGTTCCCTTCTCAACATTATTGATGAATATATAAACTAATGATAAAAGAGATCGACGGAATTTTGCAAATAATAAATGAATATTTATAATTAGAAAATAAGCAAGATGAGAAATCGATTTCGAAAAAAAAAAAAAAAATGCAGTTAACAAAAGTTTCAAGCATTCTCTAATTACAACAATGTCAAAATTTTCTTTTTTATTTCTTTTTTTTAATAAAAATAGCAACTCCACAGGTGATTTAATAATTTGGAATTGATACAGCACATAATTCAAAAACGAATTAACATCCTGTTCATTTCTTATTCGAAATTTTCGATTACTGACTACTTAGCAGATCAGCTTGTTTTCAGGATTGGAAAAATTATAAATGTTGAAGAAATCACTGTCATAAATATTTTATTTAGCCATTTTTTATAAATGATTGAATCATGCCAATTGTGTATTACACTAATTTTTATCTTTACATCCATTCTTTTTTTTTTTTGTTTGAAGGAAAAAAAAAACGATTAAAGTTTCTTTTCAATTTAGCAAATTGCAATATCATGTCTTACTGAAAGTTATCTGTTTGAATTCTTTTTAAACGAAGGGAAAATATTTCACCTTCCTTTCATCACCAGAAATAATTTTATAGGATAACAAATTATCGTTTGTGATATTATTTTAATTGGATGAATTTGCTAAAAAAAAAGAGTAAATTTATGAGCTAAACCATAGAAAGAATAATAGGAATGGAATTATTTTCTTGAATTTTCTTTTTTCTTTTAAAATTCGAGTGAAAAAATTTTTTCAAAATTTCAATCCTCTAATTCCTTTGCCTACTTTTTTTCAATTCTCAGATTATGATGAATGAGATACGCAAAGATGCATGGAAAAATCGGATGAAATTTGCCTGCTTGTTGAAATGAAATATTTCCCATATAATAGAATTTCATATTGTTTGATGATAGGAAGAATCAACATCTAAATTGAATTTTTTAATATTCAAAAGGAAAAATTTTTTTATATTTAAAAAATTTTTCTCAAATTTCATCGAATTTGAGAATATAATAATTGTCATCTATTTTAATATACAGATTTAACATAATCAAACCTGTAAATTTCAATATTTTTTCACAAAAATCATTACTGTCTTACAATTTGTACAAATTACATATGCACGATTAGTAGAGTACATCAGAAAATAATGCATTCAAAATACTGCATTTTTCGGCAAAATATCATTTCATCGGTAATATTGGCATTTTTATTTTGGTACAATTGAATGATTTTGTGTTATTACTATTTATTTAGTTATTCATCAATGTCAACATTTTAAAATGCTAATGTTTGTGCAACTTTGACTGTTTACAATGCACTTTAACGGCTATTTTAGTGATGATATATGCTGCAGAATATATTTCTATTGGAAAGGGAACCATTTTATGATCGAAATAATTATGAATTATTTATTTCAAAAGCTATATCACTATGATCATATCAATTAATGCATTCGATTGAAATAAGCAGAAAATCGATTTTGCATTTGTTGAAGCTTCTAATAAACTTGTTCCTCTCTGATATCATTTCCATAGAATTTATGTTTATGAAAATATTCATCAACAGGTTAATATGTATAGAATAAATACATCCTTTCTTTGAAGTTTCAAATTTTATCAAAAATATATGTCCACACACACACACACACACACACACACATACACACACACATACACACACACATACACACACATACATACACACTTATCTGGATGAGTTTATGTTTTATATTCAACTTTTCTTTTTTTTTTTGTTTTTTTGAATAGCCAATTTTCAAATTCCCATCAAATATCCAACATTTAGGAAAAATTACGATTCTCTCTTTCATTCACTCGAAAAAATTCACACTACAATCTTTTTATTTGCACTTATTTCATTTTATTTTACGTCAAAAAAAAAAAAATTTTTTTCACGAAATATAACTATCGATTGCAATAAGTGATTCAACAACCAATGACAAGAAGTGATACGTAGTCACTGCACTCATCGATCGCAAAGACTAACTTGCAGTCATCATTTACTGAGTTAATTTGCAATTATTGATTGTGAGGACTAACTCATAGTCATCAATTGCGAGTTGGTTTGCAGTTATCGATTGCAAGGACTAACTTGCAAACATCTTTTGCTCGAGAATTTCCAGTTAGAATTAGTAGATTTTTTTCTTTTTTTTTCATTCTCCTTTGCATTAACGAGTTGTATTTTCTTTAGTATATTGCATTTTTATACGAAAATTCAAATATATTAACATTTTATTTGAAACTTAAAACATTTAAGTCAGAATTTGCACTTATTTCAAATTCCAGTAACCCACCGAACTTTTGACAATCAATTGAATAGTCACTCATTAGATGTATCAATCTCTTGCTTATTTCAGGAATCCTTAATCTAATTAGTTACGATATTAGTACTTCCTGAAGATCATTATTTGAATGCTATTATCCGAATTAATAAAACGATTCTGTTTTTTGTTCCATATGCAAAAAAAAAAAGAAGAAATTTTTTTCGCCAGAAATTTCCAACGGTTTGAAAAAAAATTTAAAAAATTATGAAAATAAGTCGAACATTTTTGCTATAAAATTTTCGCTATTTCAACAGTTTTCAAAATGATTAGCAACAAAAAAGAGAAAAAAAGAATTATTTCAATCTTACAATATTCACAATCTATAAATATTTCAATGCTAATTGAATAATTTTTCCACGAAATAAGCATCTTAGGCTGTTAGGCTGAAATTTTCACTTTTAGTTGCGGTTTATTTTGCATATTTCCAATGCGTCATTTCCGCCTCGAATATAGATGAAAGGATACATCAAAGGAAAAAAAAAATCCTTACCAAATAGTCTCGAAAGAAGAAGTTCAATGTTTGAGTACTTCAATTGACTGGATTGAAATTGATTTTTTATTTTGAATTTTGAAGAAATGAAGAAAGTACCATTTTTTCAATGGCATGGAAAATCACAAAAATAGCAATCATCCAATTCCATCGATACGATTGGTCATCCGTATTACTAAAATCATTCAAATTTTATTCCAATCCTGTACGATAAGCTATGGAACGATTTTTATTTGGTAATCGAAATCCTGGGAGGAATAATGAAGGGAAGATGAATTGTAATGATACAGAAAAATGAATACTGATAATGTTTGACGCCGATTTTTTTTTAACACTCCGTTGGATAGTAATATTTGTATCAGATGAAAATCTTCTGAAAAGCAATCAATATTCAACGTCTGTTTAAATCGGTAAATAATAGTTTTAAAAGATGCTAATTTTGATGTTTTAAGCAAAGTATTATTAGGTATCAGTTATTTTAGGCTAAGCTTTTCCATATTTTTTTTGAAAATATTAGAAATTAATATTTTACAATGATGTAGAAGGTGGTATGTTAAAAATTTTCCCAACTGATAAATTTTTTTTAATATTCACCTAACAATGCACACATTCAACAAACCCTCTAACTTTCTGTTACTATTTCTCTTTTTTTATCAATCATAT
Source organism: Dipetalonema caudispina (assembly GCA_013365325.1). Classification (NCBI taxonomy): domain Eukaryota; kingdom Metazoa; phylum Nematoda; class Chromadorea; order Rhabditida; family Onchocercidae; genus Dipetalonema; species Dipetalonema caudispina. The sequence goes on along the minus strand of JABVXV010000267.1, from coordinate 7,922 downwards.
GAAATAAATTTAATTAACATTGCGAAAGAAAAGTATGCTAATATATAAACAACACAAGTTATTTTTCCCGCATATGGCGGGAGATAGTTCTTTTGCTTGATCAGGATAGTAATTAGTTTCAAATAGCAATTGTAATCATTGTAATGTTATCTTTTATAAATGTTTCAGTTTTATATATGTTTCAGTACTGTATCATCTTTTATACCTTCTAGCCAATTGATTTCAACAATATACTTTTGAACTTTCACTGGCTATTAGGCGTAGATTCCATCTGAATTCGCATGAACTTATTATATTATTTATTAGTTATGTTGCATTGCTGCGATATTATAGCATTTGACTAATTAATTTTATCAGTATACTATTGATTTCTTATGGCCATTGGGTACAAATTTCATTTAGGTAAGCGTTGATCTTCTGTTGTAATTGAAATTAAAATCCAAATTCTTCCAGCAGATTATTTTGAATTTATAATTTCACGGTACTAATTTATTGTTTTTCAAAATTTAAAACAATTTTTCAATTTTTTTATCATTATTCTTTGTTTTTTCTCTTGCTTCTGGTATAATTAAATAGAACAGAAAAAAACTTTTTTTTTCACCATAAATTTTTTTTTTGTTACCATTTGTCACTCGACAAAAATAGCTAAATGAGGAATGAGAAAACGGAAAAATAATTAATTTCGTGAAAAAAAAAAACAGTCGTGTTATGCGGTCCAAAGTACTTCGAACAATTTCACCATAAGTATCTTTTTTCAAATGTTCATTAATCACTTGACAATTTTGACAATTTCATTGTCAACCTTCTCCATTTTTTCCTAGTTCTGCTTTTAATTCTTCGTCAAATTTTAATATGCGTAAAAATTATTGATCGCAAGCGATAATGGATTTGCTGCAATTTTTTGACATGAATTTTTGAGCTTAAAATTTTTGAAGCAGTTTTTTGAACTTATTAAAACATCGTTTAAGAAAATTAATTAAAAATGATTCTGTCTGAAAATTTGAGTTTTCATTTTAACTTTATATCAGAGTTACAATTTTTGTTTTCTGCTTATTCAGCTTTGATTTTCCTATTTTGATAGTAAATCCATAGCATACATATATCTTCCTAATTTTAATTCCGACTTTTTTTTATTTATTATGATAAAAAAAGTCATAACTCAAATTGGTTTTACAAATAGTTCATCTCATTAAATTTTATTTTTAATCAAACATTTGCGTAACCAAAATGTTTCATTTTTTTTTTACTTCCAAGACATTATGAGTCATAGTTATTTATCAATTAATATACCTTTTTTCTTTTTTACTCGCAATTTTAAATCTTTGAATTTTATACATTTCAATTAATATAAAGTTTAAAGACGAACGATTTGAATATTTACCAAAAACAATCAAAAAATTGGTTCTAAATGAGGAGCATATCATAGTTAACTTTATAAAGTAACAACTGATAACAACAAAGATAAAACCTTTAATAATAATTCCTCAGAAATGAGAAATCATAAATTTGTTCCAATGCAGAAGTTCACTTTCTATTTACATTTTCATCAATTTCAATTACTCTTTATCAAGAATTTTTTGTGATAGTATTATTATTCTTTGATCAGCAATAATTCGCCTTCAACCTTTTTCTTATCATTATGTAAATTAGTAATGCATATGACCTAATGTATAAATTTGAAAGATTTCTAAATTTAAATTTAATTACTATATTATATTTTTGAATTGGATCTCCCTTATAAGTGTTCCGTAATCGTTTGCTTATTTGTTTAAATAAATTTATTACATTTCATATCGATTTTTTTTTTGTCACTAAATCCGTTAAAAATTTTTAGTTTTCGCCGATTTCGATGACTTTTATACTGGTGCGATCATTTACAAAACGATGCTTTACGACAGGTCCAAAACGAACAATTATCGATGGTAAGCATGATAAATTAAATTATTATTTTTTTTTTTAAATTAGGCTATAAAATGATCCATCATCTTTATTGTGAATATGCAACATCAATTTGAAAGCAGTTTAGTGCATATTTTTGTTGTTGTATAATAATTTATTATCGATTATTTTTCATATAATTGTATAAATAATTATAACATCTCTGAAATATGCCTCACGTTCATTAATGGCGATTTCATTAATTTAATATTCCTATAGATTTTTCAGATTTTCAACTAATTCAACTTGCAATTTTTTTTTTTGTTCTTATTTTCTAACATTTCATACTTATGCTAGCAAATTCCTTCAAATTAAATTATTGAATATTTTTGTAGTTCGAGAAGCCCTAGAAAATCACATATCGCTTATCAAAAGAAATGATACAGCGTCAAGGTATGTATGAATTATTCAACATGCAAAATTTTGTATCAGTAATAGAATTTTGATATTCACAATTATTGCATTTCTGTTATTGACGTATGGAATTCTAAAGTTGTTTTCGTTGCTATCAATTCTTAATCACTGGTTTTCGTGGTTGCTTTGGTCTGGTTTTTGCAAAATCTCAACTATTCATCGTATCTTCAGTATGATTCTCAAAAATTGAATGATACCTAAGTTCCATAGAGATTTCTGTTGCTAGAACTCCACAAATATTTTCATTAAATGAAATTGTATTTCAAAAATAAAGTGCAGTAGAGTGAAGAAATTCCAAAGTCGAATGATGGACGATAGCCGTGATCAGGTTTTGATACCGTTAAGCTTAAAAACTTCAAATAAGGAATTTCATACTAAATACATCAGTTGGCATGATCGTATCCGTTATGGTGTGCTTCTCGAAGATCTTGACACATTCGCTGGTTTGTATTTTAATTTTTATTTGACTTATTGAAAAATAATGAAGTGTTTTATTAGCTAATTTAAAGAAAAAAAAAAGAAAAAAGAAGGAAAAAATTATTTTTTATTTTCATTTTTGTTAATTATTCGAAAACTTTGAAAATTTAAAATCACCCCATTTTTAAATTATTTTTAAATCGATTTTCTGACATTTAAATTTAAATTGATACTTTTAGCTATGTTTCGCAGTTTTAATTAAAATTTCAGTGTGGCTAGCTTACCGACACAATCAAGGAGAGATATCTCCACAAAATTCGGAAAATTTGGAACCGATAACATTCGTTACGGCATGTGTCGATCATATCAGTAATTTGGATTTTAATATTTTTTGCATATTTATAGCTTTTGATTTCACTGTAAATTATGCATTTTGATAGCAATTCTTATTTTACTATGAAAAGGCCAATAATTTGTGAGCTTTAACTATGGCTCATTTTACTTAGCTTGTTGTTCTATGCTACAGGAATGGATGATCAGTATGATGTTGTACTTGATGAAGATATTTATATGGATGGTTTCGTAAGCTGGGTAGGCAAATCCAGTCTTGAAACTTCAATGCAACTTTCTCAAAATATCGTATGTTTTTAAATATATATGAATTTAAAATTCACTTTTCAATTCTACGATGTGCCGCAAAATTTGAAAATAATTTTAATGACTTAAAAGTTTAATCCAAAATAAAAAATTTCTGAATCTAATTCAAAAAATTAACAGAGACTAATGATATTTACAAACTAATTATGGTTCTAACTTATTTTTTCAATTTTGTAATTATTTCAGAATGGTATAACGAAGAAATTCTTACAAACAAAATTTGTAATTGTTGCACGAGATGTGGAAGCTAAAAGATCGTTACCCAATATCCCATTGAAAATTACAAATGCCGAAGAGGAAGCGATTTTCAATGAAGGAAAAGGTATTCACTTCATATCTTTTTAATAAAATTTTTGAAATATAGATAATAACAATAATAATAAAATGGTAAAATAAATGTATGATAACATACATTACAAATACCCATCTAGATTTCCTTACCACTCTCTCTCTCCGACATTTATCTTTGTATCCCGCTATTTAGAAATATCGGGGAAAAAATAAAATAGCTGCATAAAAAGAAAAAAGAAAAGAAAATAAAGCCACGTTGAATATCGCATATTTACAATTCTCGGATTTTAATCTTTTGATCAAGAAAGTTATTCTTCTCTCTTCCGTTTTATCTCTTCATTTTCGAATGATACTTTCTTTATTTTTTCTTTTTTAAAAAACTTAGAAAGGTATGAAATTTCGATTGAGTGACTGAACGCTTCTTAACTATGGTTACTGTAAATTGCTTCAGAAGGTCAAAGGTTACGCAAATTGAATGAGGAACGCTCGCTGTTGAAAATACCACCGAACGAAAACGAAATCAAAATGTTGCACGATATTTTTAAAGAAAATATCCAATCTAGGTTAGGATCTCTGTAAAAGAATTCAATATGTTATACATTTCCATGCTTAATATCTTTTATTAGTTTATCAATTTAAAAAAAAAAAGAATTTATCTTGATTTAGAGATTACTGCTTCCTATTAATAAATTTTTATGATTAGCTAATAACGAATTGCAATAACTCAAGAATCGATAATGTAATTCATATTAAAAATATCAATTATTTTCATTAAATAGTTGAAGTTTTTCTTTCATAAAAAGCTTAAATTCGTAGCCTTTTCATGCATTTTTCAGCGCATTATAATTATCAAAATTCAACATATATATCAATCAACAATGTTGCTATACAATTTCCTATAAATGAAATTTATTCAGTCAATTAGAAAAGATTATTTTATAGAGGACAAAAAGGTGGAATTCTACCATCCAATCATGTATGGATTCATGATGCTCGTGTTAGTGATACCATTGTTTGTTTTCCAGTAAAACGAAATATGTATGGTAAAATATTTGGTGGTTTTCTAATGCGAAAAGCTGTGGAATTAGCTTGGTCTAATGCATCGTTGTTTAGGTACTACAATATTACTTTTACATTTTAACGTTTTTTTCACATTTACCAAATTTTCACTTCTTTCCTTCAGAGGAAATTCGCTTTTTTATCATTGATAAATTGATAAATTGAAAAATGATAAACGCTAAATTTACATTTATTTTTCATTGAAAATTTGCTAATCATTTATGGTTATATTCAATTACAGTTATATTATTAATATTTGATTAAAACATAAATTTTAGTAGAAATCGTTGCCGGATATGTGGCATGGATGATATTATGTTTCGCAAAAGCGTAGATGTGGGTTCAATCCTTCTTCTTTCAAGCCAGGTTATTTTTTAATAAATAATTTTCTCCTTTTTTTTTAAAAATTTCCTCTTAAATTTAAAATGTTATGCAAAAGAAAGAACGATAATTATTTCTTTTATGCTTTACAATATTACCTATGCAATATTTCGGATTAAAATATGATAGAAGTAAGGGAAAATGAAGAATCTATAATTTAATAACAATTATTCACCTTAATCTGCTATCCTTCCTCTTTTTTTTTTTTTTTTTTTGTTTTCAATTTCTTTGCTCAATTTTTCCCTTGGTTTCATTCCGTTAAAGCTTCAAAATCTATCATTTAGAAGTATGTTGACAGAGATAGAACAACAATCGTATTTCATAATACTTGTATTATACCACGCAATACATCTTATCATCGTATATTATATTGATTATTACTAGATATTAATAATATCTAATATCGATTATCAGCAAGATAATGGAAATTCAAGAAGCCATAATGAAACCGTGGGCCACTAATCTTGGTTTCATGAACTCTTTGACTTTTCGTCACTCTTAATTCTCACCACCCAAAAATAACCTTATCGTTCGTGTAGTATATGTGTAATCTTATCGGATCCGACTATCACCTAACTGCTTATTTAATCTCTTTAAAATATGCCAATTTGAAATGTTTATCTACTAATCTCCTTGTATATTTTGCGTAGTTATAACTTTCGCAACAACTTTTTTATAGCTCATTATGTCAAGATATTCATTCATCCAGTACAGCTGATAAATTCAATTATATGTGGACAAGATTTAGACTAAACAACGTTTGTCCGAATCCATCCAATGGCTGTATGATAGGTCCGTTGATTTCACCAAAGGAATCTAAACTTTTTCTAGGCAAATTTTACCACCCGCCAGTATTTCCCTCCATATCTTGAAACCACTTAATCGTTGCCGGTCTCATCATACCTTGATCGACACCATATAAGTCAAATTTTGATGAAATATTCAAAATTATACGTCGCTGTTTTATCTCTAACAAAACTGATATGAGATGATAAAAAATATCAACTACGGGAGAATTGATTTAGATTGAGAAGAATCTGAGATTATTCCATTGGCATCACCACAAATTTGATAGACAGAATAAAGCAAATGCCCCTTTTCGAATCATTTTTAATCTATTCTATTATTTTATACTAAAAAAGTTTTCAATATTCTATAACACAATAATGAGACATAAATAATTACAGGTGTGCTACAGTACTGATCATTACATGGAACTTGTTGTTGATGCCGAAGTTTTAGATATTGTGACCGGAAATCGTGAAGTGATTTTTTTTACAACAATTTATACATTCAATTGACAAATGTGATAAATTGCTATTTAATGAAATACAGTATAAGTTGCAATATTTAGGCATTTTCATTTCTCTCACTTTGTTAGGCCCTTTTTGCTTCGCTACAACAATTTTTCATGAAAAATAAATAATCTTATTTTAAAAGAATTATGCCATTAATTATAAACAGATACAAACGGAAATATCGAAGGCACTAAACTTTTTTACATTTGCCTTTCATATTAAGTACGAAAAATTATACTTTTTTGTGCTTCTAAATCAGGTAACTAATTAATTAACTTCAATTCGATCATTGAAAATTTCAGTTAACGAATACATTTTATCTAACATTTCAATCGGATCGTATTGTACCAACTGTCGTACCATATTCATACTCGGGTATGTGCATTCCAGAATTTTGAAGCATAGTAGATAAAGAAAAGTAAATATAGGTAAAAGCGAATTTAGCATCACTAACCATTTCTTTTTCATTTCAGAAGGAATGCTTTATTTGGATGCAAAACGACGTTTCGATGGATTCCTTTCGCAGCAACACAAAATAATTCAATAATGTTGTCTTTTTGCTCGAAAATTATAGCAAAATATGTACTGTGAAGCATGTGTCCAATTGAATGATATCGAATAATATTAAAAGCATTTCATGCCATTTATTATTCATCTCATGCAAAACACATTCAATTTTTGATGTTGAACTAATTTAAAAATTTTGCCAAATAATGTAAAAGAATCGATACAAGTCGTAAGGCTAGAAAATTTAATCTTTCAATGCTGTAAGGTATTGCAAAAATTTGTTGCGCTATAAAAAGTATCGATGCTTTTGATAATTGGATGATCGCATGAGTGAATGATACGCTGAAGTTGATCGAATGATAGTAATAATGCTACAGAAATGTTGAAAAAACCTGACTACAACTACTAAAATCATGAAAGCTCGCCATGCGATTTTGCTTAAACATTGGAAAGCATTGGAATGGTTACGTACGAAATTATCATAAAAATAAACAAATTACGATTATATAATAGGAATTCTCGAAATGATCGTATTATTTGCTAGCATATAAATATAATTTTCCATCGTTAATATAAATATAAAACTCAAATTTCTTATTGCAACGATAATAAAAAAATAATTCAGTGCTACAACATTCGGAATAACGACATAATTTCGTAAAATTCATTGAAACAACATCTATGAATGATTCTGCCGTGGCTTGAAGTAAAAGTTTGGGAAGTCCTGCACATTTGCAGGACAACAAATTCGAAGCGTTTTCAACGGTACAATGATGAGAAAATGGTATATGCTTCAATGCATAATCGTATCTAAGACCATATCATACTGAAAGCACCACATCTTATGTGATCTGTGAATCGTGGGAATTGTAGACAAGGCATTTTTTAAATTGACGAAACTTTAGCAACAGCAACCTGTTGATTGTTGGTTAAGCGACAATCATATATAAATGACGAAGT